>WEKY01050112.1:257091-309581 GCA_013390045.1 Picathartes gymnocephalus
CGGGCTGTTGCAACTTGAGACACGGGAGTACATATACAAGTGAGATCAAACACGTGTGATCTGAGCTGCTTTGAACCTGGAAAAATCCTTGGGGTCAGAGAACCTAAAGAATTCCTTGAAGTCTCATCTCCCTTCTCCCCATTTATACCTGTGCATCTGCTAATAGCTGTGGCACTTTCTATGTGCCTTGTATTGCTTGTTCCATTAGAACAGCACAGTTCCCATAGCATTATTAACCAACAAACATAACCAATGAACATAGACCAGTTATCATCCAGATTTATGAAAAGAACTGGTCAGAACACGTGAGGACATGGGCTTGTGACTGATGTGACTAGGAGATAGTTAAGGCACAAGTGTATAAATACATGGGGTAAACACAGCTGAGCACTTCAGTGGTTGTGGTGGAATGATTTTAAATACAATGCAATGGAAACAACTTTTTTTGGATGGTTGTAGGAAAAGCTGGACCAAAAAGAAACTGGAGAGTGTGACTCCAACTGGGTAAGGACTTTCAAACTCAGATGGCCAGTGTCAGGGCCAGCTACTGTATATAATTATCCTATTCATAATTTTTAGAATGGTCTTGCTTTACAGCCAGAGACTTTCAGTCTCAGAGTCACACTTTCAGCACAAGGCTGCTGGGAGCCCTTCCTCAGCTATACAAGCCTAACAGCTGTTCACATTAGTAAAGGAGGTTCAAATTTATACTTGAAAAAATTAGTGGCTCATAAAAAAAAATATGGAACAATGACAACCATGGGGAAAAGGTAATAATTTAAGTCATGAAAAATTAATCAGGGAGTGATACATTATTTTTTTAAGCAAAATGTGTTGCACTAAGAAAAAAAAGAAGCCCATAGCTTTAATTAATTCTGCTTAACATTAATAGAATAAGGTCAGGCACACCAAAAACTGTTGAATAAAGCAAAAACATGTGAAAGATATATAATCTGATGTTATTCATAATGAAGAAGGGTTATCTTGTGGTCAATACAGCACCATTATTTTTAAGTTAGAGGTACGACTGCTGAAAATATACAGTGGCCATAACAACTTACCTGACTAGATTGTGAAAAAGGGTTCACATAAAAAGCATTTTATGAAATGATACTCCCATTTCCATGACCAAAATTTACAGCTATTTCTGTCTCTTAAACAACCCCAGTTTTTGTTCCATCCAAAACAGGGAGCCCTCCTAGCATGAAGGGAGGTTGGACCTGATGACCCACTGTAGTCCCTTCCAGCCTCACCCATTCTGTGATTGTGTGCATTTAAAGTCGTGGTAAGATGACAAGAATATATGTTTTGGCAAAATTTCCTGCTAAAACCCCTTGTGCCAGGGAATGGCTCTCAGCCCACCTGCTTTGTGGGTCTGCAAAAGTAGAAGCTTTTGGGCAACAGCTGCAAACATGCAGCTTATAGTCAGAAGCAGCAAAACAGACCCACGTGCATTCCTTGTGGCACTGTACAGAACCTATGAAAACTGCAGCTTCCTGTAATAGGAAAATGCTTTTAAAACTATACAGAATCAGACATGAAAGAAACAAGTGGGCTCCCAGATGGTTCAAGTCCCAATTAACTGTCTTAATTGTTTGTTCCTGAGCCTGGACTAGGCCTCTCTATAGCATTGGGAGAGCTTCATCTCTGCAAATCTTGGGTGCCTGTGCATCTGCTGGCTGGCCAGGTGCCTTTTAGAGTCAATGAAGAGACTCTTCTAGTGATTTGTCTCAGGTGTGTTAAGTGATTCACAATCCCCCAGCCAGTCCTCTGGCAGAGACTCACTCAAAGGCCAGCTGAGAATAATTGGCTCGTTTGTGTCTAGGCAGAACCCAGAATGCCTGGCACCTGACCTTCTCGAGCTGGCTCAACCGCCCTGACATCATACTCTCTGCCTGTGGGCTTGGGACTCCTATTTAAGCTCCACACAAGAGGTATAGCTCTTTTTGGTGTGTTTTGAGTTCCTTACTGGAGTGCTTTGTTGGTGAACGCTTTTAAAGTGCCCTAATGGATGACCTGATTTGCCATCACCAGCCTATTCTGCTCTTTTTGGGTGCTGTGGCCATCTCTGTCTCCTGGATTGCCTGACCCCAGGGTGTGTGTGCAGCCTTGCTCCTCGAACAGGTACTGCCATATATATGCTGCTAATATAATTTTCTGTTGAGTTAATAAGAGTTAAAAATATTTAGAACCTCACAGACTGTATTTGGCATTGCTGAAATACTGTTGTTATTATTTTGGCTTGACAAAGGAGGCAAATGTAAATAACATTCAAAACTTTTGCTTGAGTAATTGTCATAGAAAGACTGTGCAAGCACAGGTTTAGTTCAAGTATCTCTGTTGGTTAATATATAGTTATAGTGAGCTTTTTCAGTCATGAAGAGCAATGCTGGAACAGTTATCTTGTTGTGAAGTTGCTATAGGGTCCCTATTGAAACTGCCAACAGGCCTCCAGGTGATGACCCAGATCCCATAAAATTATCCCTGAAGCAGATTGTTGTTTTTGTTCATCTAATACTTTTGAATGGTTTCTAAATGGCACTATGATGTTGTGGTGGAAATACAGCCTTCCTGTTTAATTTACAGCATGCTGTGTGACTGTCCTTGTGTCTGTTTCTTTGTCCAAGTTTTTGCTGCACATGATAAGGCCCTCCTCGCATTTTATTACCTTGAGGTTATTTCTTTGTCAGAATTTTCAAATGAAAGTGGGAGCATCTATATGTCTGTAGGGACAGGGAGAAGGGAATACAGCTGGTGTCCTAGGTCTTCAGTGGTGCTTAAGTCAAGGGAGCACCAGCAGTGAATTGGAGGAAGGAATAAGCTGGTATGTTGAGATAAAGACAGTTTGATAGGTAAAGTATGAAAGCAAAGCAAAACAAGGAATTTATTCACCCCACTCCACAGGAAGATGGGTGTTCAGCCATCTCCAGGAAAGCAGGTTGCCATCACACCTAATCGTTTTTTGGAAGACAAATGACATCAGTCTGAATGTCCCTTCCTTTTTTCTTCCCCCCAGTTTATGTGCTGAGCAACCTCTGAAGAAAGGCCGTGTGCTAATAAACTCTACTCATCCTTAACACACTTCTCTTAGAGCATCCTTTGTAGATTGCTTGCCTATTGCATAAAGCACACATTTTCACTGTTTTCCTATGATCTTAGCTGCTTGATCCCGTCATGGCTGTTTATGTTATGAATAAATTCTAATAGAATGGTCTGCTTAAATGATTTGTAGGTGCTGCTTGTTACTTTGCGCATGTGAATATCCTAAGAGGCATTTCTCTGTAAGCACAGGTATGCAAACAGACAAGTAGGCCTCTGCATCAGCTTCTTGGCCCTCAAGGCTGTGACTCTTCAAGTTACTGAAAGAGAAGTTGATTTTGGTGTTACAAAAAAGAGCAGTGGGAGCTACCCATTCCATTAAATAGACATTCTCCCAGCAAATGCCTGGGTGGTTGTTTGTTTGTTTGTGGTGGTTTTTTTTTTTGTTTTTTTTTTTTTTTTTTTGTGAGGGAGTGAATTAAGTTTTTGGGGATGTGTTGTTGGGGTTTTTTTAATCGCTTTAAAGATTTGACTTTTTCCTCGTACATAGAAGCATCACATAGACATAAATAGCAGGGCCTTGCACAGGCAGAAGGCCTGTTTCACAGAGAAATTGTATCCATCATTTTGTTGCCTATCCTACTAGTTATTTTGGATGAGTTTGGCAGGGTCCCTTCACAGTTCAGTTACAACTTCAGATCTGATTTTGAAAAACTGAAATTTTTGTTTAAGTCCAGGTATTGCCAAGTATTGGTGTCCCATTGCAAATTTTCTAATGCTGAAGTAAAACACTGATTTGGAAGAGCAATGTTAAACTCAGATCTTGCTTTTTGAAAAGTGATAACCATGTGATTTTGGTGGAAAAGCTTCAAAGTTAAGTAGTTGAGGGGTTTTTTTTCCTTAGACCTTGAAAAATAGAAGAGGAGAGAGAATTGCTTTTCTACTGTTTTAAGTCCTTATGCTTCTTTTGGGATGGATGTTTGATTCTTGAAAATTTGCTGATTTTGTTGAGGTTTTTACTGCCAAGGTCCATATTTTAACAGAAATGCAAGGTGAGAGAGCAACTTTTGCAGGTGCTGACCCCTCTGAAGCTGTTTTATGGAAACATGTCTCTCCATTCTGAGAAACAGGGGAAGTTAGAAGGTAATGGAGCCCAGTATAACCCCTTACCTCTGCTCCAAAGAGAAAGTGGGAAGGCCAAGGGCATTTTAAGGAAGTTGTTTTATAAATTGAGTAAAACCAGCAGAGTAAGAGGTTGTTTTGATTTACAGATGAATTTCTTGGAAGGGTTGGCATTTTTTCAGACTTGTGAAGGTTTTTTTTTTCCCTGTCCTTGTTGCATATTTCTGGCCATTCCTGAGTCTTGTGCATCTGTATTCTCTTCCAGCTCTCACCACCCTAGCTCTTTCTTCTTCTCTCATTTGCTTCATCAGTATGCTTTTCCATTGCTACTGCCTCAGGCAGAGGGAAGCTGGATGAACTTTACTCCTAATATTTCTTCCTCTGAAGATCCATTAATCTTGGTATAGTTTTCCAAAGCAGGTGGTAACACTGGTGTTGTTCTACCACCCTTGCCTCAGTGAGAAGCTGATAACTGAGGCAGTGGAATGAACACTAACAAGTTTAGTCTTTTGAGAGCACTGGAAATGAGCCTATACTTTTATTTGCAATGCTCAGCTGCATCATCTTGGAATGTATTTCTCTTCAGAAAGTGAATTACTCTCTCCTGGGCAGTGTGGGTAGGTTTGGGCACTGTTAGGCTACAGGTGAATGAACAAAGCCTAAAAGCTTCTGCCACTGGCCAGGAGATCTCACCCTATAAACACTGACCCAACGAACAGAAAGCAGCTTTGTGTGTGTAACTATGCTCTTTTTCTTAAAGCAGTGGCAAAATAACTTGTCCCAAATGGTAAAATTAATTTTCATGGGCTCTACCCAAAGTGAGGTCCTTAACTGATTCCACAGTAAATACGTTGCCATTGGCTATGGGAGTAGGAGCACTCTCAGTGATATTTAGTGTAATCCTGCCCATTTAATTCATTCACCAAAGCCACAATTCAGTATTTCTGACGTCAGACTTAATTCCCATAGAGGCCATTGTGGCCTCAAAAGCATTGAACTGTGGCCTTGCTGAACGAATCAGGCAGAAGAAATAGGGATAATCATCAAGGAGGAAAGTGTATACTTATACACGGATCGTTGTCATTGATAATAGCTAAAGGGAAAATGCAGAAGAAATACATAAGGGTTTTAATGAGGATTTTGAGTAGCAGTTCTCTAGCCACACTGCAGGAGTAATTACTCATCAGAGCTATAACTCAGGGATTATCCTAATGCAGTTTTGTGGAAGTGAACAAGACCTCTTTAAAAAAACACCCACCCCTTTAATCAGTGTTTCCCTTTGACAGCAGGTGCTTTAGCCCTGCCAAGACATTTTTACTATGAAGTCAGTTCAGCATCAAAGTTCTAAATGATGCATAGGATTTCATGGCTAGCTCTGTGGTTTAAATGTTATGACTGGTCGGGGCAGAAGAAATGCCTTTTCATTTCACTGATACTACAGGAAAGTCTCATGTTGTGTGGAAAGAAACTACCATTTTTTTTTCTATACCTTTTCCTCTTCACCACACATCTGAAGATTTTCCCCCTACTGTTAAAGCAGCTCAGTCTAAACAATAAAGCACCATAGGCAGACTGTACAAAGATCAGACCAGTTCCCATGTTTATTAGCCTGGGAGTTCTGGGGTTTAATAATGGCTAAAAGACAAGTTTTCCTTGCAGAGAAGGCGGGTATCAGCAGCCTTCAGGGGTCTGCCTTCTCTAACGAATATCCCAGTGGTGGTATCGAGCTGTGTGGTTCAAAAGTTTGTCTTTCTTCTTGGATCAGCTGTGAGAAGTGCTTTTCACACAACCTAGGCCTCAAACCAAGCTAAAGATGGGGCTTGCATGCAAAGGGGTTGTGGCCAAACCTTTTGGTACACAAGGAGTGTTATGAACACCGAGGACAGGAGAGAATTGCCCTATGCGCTCTTGAGAAATATTGAGTGTAAATAGAACCAGGGGAACTCTGAGAGGCACAGAACGTTCCTGTGTGGTATTGTAGAGGGGAAGCTGCCTCCTTACTGCTGTAGCTCATCCCTTGCCTGAGTCTGGAGACGTGTTAATCTGGCTGGTACAGCGTTAGTCCATGCTAGAGGCCAGTAGAGCAATTGGATTACCCTGGGGATTGGTTTTTCTTTTCATTTATGACTTCTGTAACTTCTAATAGGAATGCATGGGGTAGAATGTTATTTATGTGTGGGGCCTAAAGTAAGAGGGATATTTGTTTGAGTTAGTCAAAGAGGAAACATTCATGCTTAGAACATCTGGGTATGACTGAGATGACATTTCCTAACAGAAGATTCAGTGTTTAAGGGATATATTTATAAATACTGGGGAAAATGGGACACATGTAGCTCTAGCTCTATTAGATATTTCTGAAGTGTCATAGTTTTATTTGGGCAGAGGTTTGGCAGTTATCAACACCAGCCCCATTTATTATGTTTGAAAGTAAATCAATAGCAAATTGGAATTCCATTTATTGTTGTGACCACTTTGCTGCTGCCTGACAAGGTGTAGGAGAACACGCCTACTGGACAGTCACACATAGGAGATATGAGGAGAGACATGGATATGCACACTTACTACTGCTAATTGCTTTTGTGAAATGAACTGTGTTATTGCAAGGAATTTTCAGGGGGAAATTAGGAGAAAGCTCCCAAGGTAAAGGAAAATCCAGTGAAATGCATAGGGTTCAGCTGATGGGTGCCAGTGTTAAGGGGAGACCTATGGTAAGGTGCTTGTGTGGTCGGCTTAGCAGTTCTAATTTAACTGCCTTGAAGCTTTTGCAAGTGATGGGAAAAGCATTTACTTCTCATAATTTTATTATTTTTGAAAGCTGCTAAATATGCAGAACATTACCCCAAACCATGAAAAGCATTCTGCTCTTGAATTGTTGTCAGTGATGATGAGCAAGGGCAATAAAAATCATGCCGTAGCAAAAAAAAAAGACACCAAAACCTGAAACCTGTGTGTTTTTACTGGCAAGACTGCTTAAACTTCTGGTGATACAGAAAGAAAATTATTGGAGATGAACCTTTAATGGGCAGCTCTTGGTTAGGCACAGTGTGCTTCTTTGAGGATGGCTTGGCCCATGGCAATGTGTAAGTTTTGTTGGAGATTACTACTGTTATGCTCAGGATAGAAGTATTTCTGTTCCTTTAGTTCTGCACTTTCTACCTAGGCTGCTGTGGTGGGCAAGGGTTGACACTGTGGTTCCCGTGGAGATGGGAGCATGGTCTTCCCCCAGTCCTATGGACTTGGCTTAGGCAGAGCTCATGCAATGAGTGCTGTGCTTGTGAATGTATGACAATTAACACTCCTTGTTACATACCAAAAAAAGACAGCAAAAATAAAGCTACAATGGACGTAGCTTGCAAACGGCTTTGGGTTTTGTGACAACAGCATGAATGAAGGTCTCCGTGCAGTGGAAGGATGCAAGATTCAGCGATTGAAACCTACCATTGGGTGGTTGCCCAAAGGGATTGAGCCAAAAATCCAAGATTCTGACCTTTACTGATACCAGCCTAGCATCCAAACCCAAATCCCTTGGCAGAGATCCATCTCTGTGTGAATGTGTGCTGAGGAAGGTATGAAATACTTTACAGTCTTGTTAATACTACTCTAGATAAAAACAAAACTGAGGGAAATAATCCACTCACAAAGAAAAGACTAATTGCCTGGAAGCTGTTAAGAAAGTGTAATGATCCTGATGCAATTAATCCACAGGGATGACTGGTTTTTAGGTTCTCCCAAAGGTCCTTCTGCCTTTGATTTTTGCCTGTTGCTGCTCAGAACATGGAACACGGTGTGCTGTATTTGTGAGTTTTCTGTTCTGACTCTGTCCTTGCGAACTTGGAGCTGCCCAGATGAACTGATTTGTTGCACTGAAGGAGAGGTCTGGAATTCCGTGTGTAGATGACTTCTAAGGTGACAATTCAGCCTGAGGAAAGGTGATCCTGCCTTCTGCTTTGAAGATTTATTTCTCAGGAAGCAGAAGCTGTGGCTGGCAACATCAGTGTTGCCAGGAAAGCACATGAGCAACCTGTTACCAATGGATTTGTCTTCTGAAGAGGAGGCACTGGCAAACTCTCTCATGCCCAAGAATTGATCTGATAGTTATGAGAACTTTATTTGACAGAGGGTACTGTCAGTCATGTAAGCAACTTACTTGGGTAATCTTAGTCTTGCTTAGTGAGGATTCCATAGTTAGGCATTGTCTCAAAGCATCGCACCAGCTGTAGATGCATGGCCTGGTGGGCAAGAGGATGTCAGGCTCTAACCTCACATGAGAAATAAGCCAGAATTTCTCAAATTGAAAAGGCTTTTTGCAAAATCAGAGTTGTTTTTTTTCAGAGGAGAAATGGGAAAAATTCTCTTCTCTGGTAAAGTTGCTGTGTCAGAGGAGTGCAGCAGATAGTGAAATATGAAAATACAAATAGCTTGGAGCCAACAAACCATTTAGCTGAAAGTGAATGAAAAATAAATATTCTCCTGTAGAGCAAGCAGGATATGTTTGGGACCTGCCTTTCCTGTGACCTACAGGATTTTAAGAGAAAAGCTTCAGAATTTTATTGGCATTGCCACTATTAGACAAACTTTTCTCTCCCTTTTCCCCAGACTGGGGTCAGCTTTAAAGAGAGCATTAAGTGAATGGCTAATGGAATTAAGGGTATAATAATAGAAGGATATAGTGAGACAATTGTATTAACAAGAAATAAATCATGTTGAGTGTAAGGTAAGTGTTTTTTAATTGATTGATGGGAAGGATGCTCCATAGGTTTTTCCGAGGACTAACAGCTACTTGCCTTCCCATCTACAGTAAAAAGCCAAAAGGGAAAAAGAGATAAGAAAATTATGCAGTGGGGAGATAAATTATTCAGAGAAGATGGCCATTTTGTGCTGACATCACTAATGTGAAAAAGCATTAAATCTTTGATACTAGCTGCATTCCTCAGAGGCTGTGGTGGCTGCACGAGGTATTAGGGATTACAGCTAGAACACTACTTCAGCTTCCCTGGATGCCTTAAGTGGCTTCCCAAGGTGATCCACTAAGTGAAGACTCAGCAATGTCTGCGGAGTCTCAAGCTGTTCTGATGTTTTTTTAATTTACATTATTCTAGTGACCTCATCAGCTCCCATGTTTTATGTAATATGGCCTGGAGATACGGGCAATGTGTGTAGAGATGAATGTAAGCTTGTGGCTATTTTAAGTGTGGGGCTTACACTTTGCATGTGTATAATTCCACTGGAAAGGGGGAGATGGGGTATGTTCAGTATGAAGTGAAGCTTTTAAGGCCAAATCTTCCTGCTCTGTAAATAATCTGATTTTACAAGTAGAAACATGGTGTCAAGCTTGCACCTTTTCAGGATCTGGTTTTCTTCAGTCAGTGAGTGGAAAAATTAGGTCCTTGCTAAGATGCAACTGAAATGGAAACTTTGGCAAAAGGCAATTAAGAGTAACTGCCAAAGGTCTATACAATACGTGAGTAAAATCAAAGCAATATGAAGGAAGAGAGGTCACTTCATGGCCTTTTTTTTTTTTCTTTCTTCACTTGAGAGCTTTTAAGCAATGCAATTAAAGTGCCTTTCATTGTCAGTAATTCAGCAGGACCCTCTGCGTGATGCAAGACCTTAAATCTAACCTCATTTTATTCCTCAAGACTTTAATCAACTGTTCCCCCAACAATTCCCCCAGCTATTCCGTCGCCTGTGTGTGTTGCTTTTGCTGAGGTCAGAGTTGCAGTTGGCAGCCTGCACTGCAGCAGGTGCCTGTGTGCAGGCTCACCTCTGCTGCTGGGCAGCACAGGGAGACCACTCCAGCAGCCTCATTGCTGCAATTATGTGGTATGCTCCCACAGTTTTCCATCGGAGAAGTTGGGGTGTCTGGGAAGGCTGTTACACAGAGCAGGACTCACTTTAGTAGAAAGAAAAAATTCAATGGGCTTTGAGAAATATTTGGAGCCTTTAGTGTTGTGGGGACTGTAGGAAGTTGATGTGAGGGTATGAGTCACAGAATTTAGGCTCACTGTATTGTCACAGAGAGGCTTAGAGAGGTGTGGTGACCCCCTGAACCTTTCAGAGATGGTCAGCATAAGAGGCTTTTTGCTTCAAATAGGGGTAACCCCTGGCTTCTTGCACCACTTAGGCCACAGATTTCACCTACAGCCCTTTAGTGAGTGTTAACAACCGGGTTAATGGGTCTCTCAGAGTTCAGAAATCTGGATCAATCTCACCAGGCAACTTGAGCATAACTGTGATCTTGCTGTTTGCAGCCAATTTGAGTTACATATGAACATGCACTATTTTTTCAAATGAAGGGTCGGAAACCTGTGTAATTTTTTGATATGCTTGTGTAGCTTTCAAATAAAGCAAACCAAAAGTGTTTTCAAACAGCTTAGTAAAATGCAATAAAAATAAAATTAAGATCTCCAATTAATGTATTTTTGAAAGGCAGTCTCACACAACTTGTGAAGTAAGCAGCTTTGGATATTGCGGTTATCTTCGTGGAGGAATTAGCTGTAGTGTTGCTGTCCTGCAGTGTCAGAACTCTGTAAATGCTTGTCTTTGCATTAGTGGTGTCCTGTGGTCAGCCTGTCATTGACTTGTCAGTAGCCAATCACACCAATTTTTTGACCAAATGGTGTCATTTGCTATAAATTAATTTACTTTTGCCATTAAGTGCAGACAGTATGTGGTCAATTCAATTTTGTCCATTAGAGACAATAACCCTAGCCAAGCTCTTTGATGCTATTCTTAGTTCACCCCTTGGGACTACTCTACTTACATCTCCAGAGGTACTGGTAAATTTATATTATCATTCCTTGTCTAATATTCATGATTTGTTGGCTTTGCCTTAATACATGGACAGTTAAATCTAAATGCAAAGACTCTTGCACAGAGTAATCTCAGGGATGTGGAAGTTCTGGGAGGAGGAGAAAGCAGACTGATTGTGTGTAGCAAATCCAACACTTATTTAGTTCAGAGAGTGGTTATTTTTGTGTCCTTACTCCCAGGCTGACAGAGGTGACTGGTTTTACCACAAAATACAATGGGGGCTCCTGGGTTGCTCAACAAGGCCTTAGATGAGAGCACAAGTTGTACATGTGTTTAGGTACTCTGCTGATGGGGGTCACACTGCAGATAACTTTGTAAACCCCTGACTAAAGACTATCTATTATTATAGTAAAACAGGGAGATTGAGATGCTTGTGGTTAGTGACTCTTTTATCATATAAGTGTAAATCTTCTAAACTCTTTACTTTGGCTGCTTTTATATGCAAACATTAGTGGCAAATAAGGAGAAAGAAAATATCTTTGCAATCTGTCCATCTTTACTCATTTACATTCTTGTATAAACCCTCACATCTAGGTTCTCTAAAAGCTGCTGTTTTCTTGATCCCCAGTGGCATGATGAAAACAAGTTGTCTTGCTGCTTGGGCAGATCTAGAGGTGTGTGCTGCACACACCCAACACTGTTCCTGAATTAACACAAATAGCCAAGTGCTTGGTTTTGGTCTACAAAGCAGTGTCAGTGCCTATTGAATATTATCTGTTGATAATGTGTCTGTGTAGTAGGTGCTTGCAGAAGTCATGTTTTCCACTCCTGATTTAAAAAGACTAGAAGCCATACTGAGTAGCACATAACATCATCTGGTCATGGGTTCACTTTTTCTCCTGCTTGTCCAGTTAATGAAGAAATGGCTTTGCTTCAGTCCTCTCTGTAACAATGTTAGTTATGTTTTTCTTTATAGGACCTTGTTATCTAAAACCTGGATTGCACACTGGCTTGTAAGAACCTGATTAAGTGGAAGGCAGTTGTGACTTTAGAGTTGGGCCTGTAAAAGGGAGGAAAATGCACAGGGGGTGACAGGGAAACAACACCTGTGCAGGACACAGAGAAACACAAGAGCACATGTGGTCTGCTCTCTGTGTGGTGTGGGAACCCTTCTACAACACTTCATTGCTGTATTTTTGGCCATTTGTGTAGAATTAAAGGGTGGTACGAGGGGTTATGCACTGGTAGTGCTGCACAGTTTTGGACAGATTGAACAGAAAGATCTTGACTTCCAGTTGTGAGCCTGCAGCACCTGGAGGGATGGAGGAAATGCTGGGGAGCATGGAAAAGTGTGCACTACCAATCTCTGAAAAATAAGAAAGCAAACCTTATTTACCTGATACCTTAACCAACATGAGGAACAGAGGCTGCATTTTAATCAGGGAAACTTGAAGGGGTAAGAGACCAAGGGAAAAACATCTCTGTTTCTTTGAGTTAATGCAGTGTGCTAGCCTTTCACCCCTTGAGGCAGTAGGGTCAATTCAGGTTTGGGTCACACGCGGAAGTGAGGTCAGCAGTCTCATGCTAATCTCTAGTGGACATTTGCCTACAGTGTGAAGTCACTGTGTGATAGGGTAGGAATGGCAGTAGGGTTTTCAGGGAGTCTGGAGGAACTGGGCCCGCCTCAGCAGTTGCACCTGGAAAAAAACCATAGTCTTTGTTCTGCTTCAACATGATTCCCAGGTATTTTGTCTTTTTACTGTCAAAAAACTGCACAAACTTGACCTTGCAGCAAGGCCTGCTGTAGTGCTGTCCAAAACAAAGGTGCTCTGGAAATGATTGCCATGGCAGAAATCTGACTTTTAATATTTGTATTCTGCTGAGTGCTTTAGCCAGTGCTAGTGGAAAGCAATTCTGGCTCTCCAAATATTATGACTTCCACCACTAATAGTATCTTTAAAGCAGATGCAGGAGGTCACATGAGCGGCTGATAGTTCTCAGTGAGTAGGATGGTCAAAAAAAGAAGCTGTAGGAAATAAGAAAGCAAATAATAGCTTTGAATTTTAAGGAAAGGAAGTAGAAGAATAAATGCTGCAAAAGTTGGAAAGGGATGGATCAGAAGATCTCCAGGTGACAGTCTTCATATGACAGGCTTCGAAGGGGATTGTTGTTGATCCTGAAGGCCTGAAATGGAAAATAAACTCAATTTTGGATTCTAGCAATTGCTAGTTCACAAAATGTAATTTGCAGGGAGCTAAAGTAAGCTTATGAGTTAGTAGCTTGCTCAGTCTCCTGGTGTGTATCCTTCTTAAAAGTTAAGGAAAAATTATGTCAGTATTACTGGGTCTCTTGCTCTTGGTTTGAAAGAGAACAAGTGTAAAGCCAAAAATAAAAAGGAAAGGAAAGAAAAAGAATGTCAGTGTTGTGCAGAGCTGAAGGTGTTTAAATATCTGTCTGTAATCAGCTCCATTTCTAAGCTATCAATTCACCCATTCCTTAATTTAGCTACAGGAATTTCTTCTTGTACCTTGCCTCACAAGCCACCTGCTGCTCTTGTGTTTTTCCTGGGGTCTTTCTCTTTAACTACTTTTCAGAATGCTAGAAATAAGCTGTCCTCTCAGGATAAAAACTCAGAGTGCCTTGAAAATGTGTCTGCTACTGTGTTAAGTGGTGTAGTTCCTGCCCTTTTGATTTCTCCAGTGTGGGGACTGATGTGGCAGCTCAGTGGGCAGCCTAGCAGCAGGAGGGGCTTGGACAGTGTGTGTTGGCTGTGCCTGCTCCTTCTGTGCTAATGGCCTCAGGATTTTAAATTCCACCTCCCAGCCTGTGATAGGACCTTGTAGCCCTCTCCCCATGGGCTGACCCTGTAGGCACAATTGCCATTTCCCAGCAGTTGTGTGGGCCCTAGGTGGGAGGTCAAAATGATGCTCAAAGTAGTTTCCCTGCAGAGTTTTGCTCACTATTAATTCGCAACAGGTGGGATTTTTCTCTTCCTTAATCTGAGAGCTTCCATTTTCTTTCAGAGTGGTAACAGTGGTTACCTCTGAGTGTAGGGCAAAGCCTGGATCCCCTGTGTTAAACACTTGAGTGCTGGAGCTGATGTGGGGAGTGTTGCCACAGTGGGAGCCTGAGTATCCTGTTGCTGGCAGGAGCCGTGTGTTAGGTCAGTGTTTCCTCACCCTGGCTGTGCCACTTGGCAGTGTTTGGGGTTATTAGCTCAGTTGCTAATAAATGGCTGTATCAGGCCCTCTTTGTTGGATATTTGTGCATCCTGATGAGGAAGATATGCAGACTACAGGTTTGGGAAGATGAGCTGCAGTTCATCCCACTCCTTTCAGATGGTGAGTGGGATAGAAGGAACCGAGTTCTTGGCACCAGGGCTGCCCTGGGCAGCATGAGGGCACGCTGTTTGAAGGCTCAAGGCCCCACCATGCTGGCAAAATGTGAAAAACCATTACTTTCTTTTCCCCTATTCTTTGTTCTCTTTCCACTTTGTTATCAGCAGGTAGCCAGGCAGCTGACACCTCACTGCAGGCCTTAGTGAGAAAGGCAATTGCCCATAAACACTGGTTTAAGAGTACTTGTAGAGATTCTCTTAGTTTAATGCAGTACAGGGGCTGAGTGGCAATGACAAGCCTCATACCTCTAAAGTGGTGAGGCTCTCCAACAGAAAACTGTTAGCTGAAAGGATTCAGATAACTTTATAAATTATTATTACTGATGTATAAAATGTCTAAAGGTTTTTACATAGACAAAGTAGGTTAAACAGCCCCGATTTTTGATTCCAGGGAGAAAAGCCAACTTCTCAAGAGATAACTCCTATATATAATTTTCAAAATTCTAAGTCACAAAGGCTCATGAAAACTGTTGGTTGGCAAATCACTTCCAGTAAATGCTGTTGCGTAAGATGTTTATTTGAAGGGTCTAAATCTCATTCTGCGATGGCCTTTCCTATTAAATGCAGAGTAACCACATCTGGTTTAGGAACTAACTAATCCAAGTCCTACTAGAAGCTGAGAAACTATTCCAAGGAGAAGCCTCAGATACTTTATATGCCCCCCTTCCTCTCTTTACACTTTTATTTTTCTTCATTCTAGTCCCTAGACATCTCCTGTGTCTAGGAGGAATATCAAGAGCTTTGCTTAAGCTGTGCCTTGGAAATGCAGGAGGCATCGTGTCCCTTGGGATCTGGGGAGGTCCATCTAAAACAAGTTTGGGGTCACTTGAGCAGCCCTGTTAACTTTGCACCTGCTGCAGCAGCCCTTGCAAGGACACAAATAGCAGTGTGATCCCTACAGCTTTAAACACAAACCTGGGGTCAGATACTTTCTGCTTAAAACAGCAGCGTTTGAACACCGAGCATTTGTCTGTGGCATTCAATTATGCCCCAAGCTGTGGGAGTTTTTTATGCTTTTTCCTGATACAGATTTTGGAAATTTTTATTGTAAACGTTGAGCCTGTGAAATGGCCTGAGTTTGTATATTACAGTCGCTGAGTTGAATAGTAATGGTATCTAGTTTAATAGCCTTTCTGGTTTTCTCAGGAAAAACTGAATTTGCACTGGAAATGGGCAGAGCTATTAATTGCATGGTTTGCTGCTCAAACTCAGAACAGGCTTTCATCTAGACAAGTGAGAGAGATATGAGTCCACATCTATCTTCTCCTTACACATTTATTTCTTTTTCACATATGTAGAGCCAAGAGCAAGGAAAAAAATATTCTTTTAAAAGCTGTGAAGTGCCCTACTATGAATGAAGCATATGTTACAAAAAATATGGATTGGAAAGTAACATCACTGAGCTGAAAGCAAAGGGCACCCTGCTGAGAGGCAGCTAGCAAGGACACACTGCTGAGGCAGTAACCAAATCCAGACATTAAAATGCCTGTTGTCTCTCAAACTGTCGGCAGAACTCTGTCCTTTCTGCCTTCTCCCTTAGCTCACGCTTTGCTGTGGGCTCCTGTGGAGGTGCTGCTCTCTGCCCCAAGAGTTTTGGGTGCCATTTGCAGTACTGGGAGGTGAGCTGTGCATGGCAGGCTGCCCTCTAAGTGAGGGTTGCAATTAAACACTCTGAAGGGTGGCAGCTGGATGCCAGGTCAGGGAGTGCTGCCACACCCTTAGGAGCCATGGGCAGGGTCGGGGCTGGGTCTGTCAGTTCTGATGTGCAGGAGTTGTCTGCTTGAGCTGCAGCTATTACCTGTCCTTGCAGGACTCAATTTACCGCTTGGTTTATGTTCTCTGCCTTTAAAGTGGAAGTGATAGTGTGCATGTGATCCTATTCTCCTATGTTTTTAGAATCCACTTGCGTAGGTGAGGGCCATGTAATGAAAAGACGAGATGAAAAGAGGATCTGTTCCCTAAAAAGTTACAGAAGTGCACAGAAAAACTCCTGAAGGGAGTTTTTGTCTTTACGCTTGCATGCTGACCCAAAGCAAACCTTTACAATTACAAATCTGTGATTAATGGAAGCTGAGTTTAGACCTTGTCCTAATAGTACTTGGATACCGGAGAGAAAAGCAGAAACTCAGTCCAATAATGCAAATATTGAAGCTTGGATTCTTGGATACTCTCTTATAACTTGGCAAAATTTAATGTGAAATACTGGGATGCTGGTCACAGACTCCCTGGTAATACAAAATTCCTACCTGCTGTTCCTTGGAGGTCAGTGGATAAAATTTCAGGGACCAAGATTTCAGTATATATGGAGATTCTAACAGACTTTGAGCAAAATCAATAGACTGCAAAAAGTAGGAATAATATTTTTGTGTTTTCCTGAATTTTTACAGATCCCTGTTGAGCTCTCTCTGGCCTTCTTGAAGAAAAACAAATAACAATCAGCCTGTTGAGACTCTAGAGGTAAAATGGCAACAAATTTTGTTGCTGTGAAGGCTGCCAACATGCAGCTTTAAAATATTGCTGAGAAAACCAGATAATCAAATCTTGCTAAAAGAGTTCTTCAAATGCAAGGTGAATGGGTTGACCAGATGAGCTGAAAGTCAACAGTTGTGTTTCCATTGCACTGCTGAATTGAGTTCATGTATTGGCCCCTTTCTAAATCTTTGACTCCTGGAAATGCTGGGGAGAGGCTTGTGTGCCTTTGCCCTGCTGGAATCCTTGCTTTTGCTTAGGTTGATCTGCTTTTGGACAAATGGGATATGCTCGGCTTTCTGCAGCTGCCGTCGAGCTTTTTGCAAAAGGTTGGGGGGTTTTGGCTGTCTGATCTTCCCTCAGGAGCAGCTACTGAACAATGCCAAGGATATGATGTCTCGTTCAGCAGAGGGGTGGATCATGAATTGCTTTCCCAAGCTGAAAAAATCAGGCTCTGATGCTTCTCTTTCACAAGCACCTGGTTGGCTTGGCTTGAGTAAGTTCATTCCCTAAAAGGCAGCTCCTTACATTCCACCTGCCTCCATGTCACCACCTTAAGCATCTATTTAGATATGTAAAATCAGCTTCTCTGATAATTACTGTTAGAAGAACTGAGGTGTTGCTAATGTAGTGTGGTCTTGGGTGAGCAAGAGATGTTGTCCCTGACACTTTTTCAAGTTCCTCTGTGGACCAGAGAAATGTGAGGGAGTAGCTGTCCTGAACTGAAACAGAAAGAGAACAGATCTGTGTGTTGAGATGCAGCATCTGAATTCACTGTATCCTGGGTGAATTTTTTTGGTCAGTGCCTCTCCCCAGCTGGCTCCATTCCTCCCCTCACACTAACACAGCCCCCTTCACCCATGATAATCATCCACCCCCAGCTATTATAAGCAGTACAAACAAATGACAAATCTCTGGGTGCAGGAAGTTAACAAGAGGCTGATCAGTAGCTTTAGTTATCTTTCCTTCATGTTTATTGCAGTCTGCTGCAGTTATTTCAAAGGCACTGACATTGATCGACAACTTCTATTAAGGCCCATCCAAGGCAGCTGGATTGAACAGATACATTAAATAAAGCAGTTATTGCTTTTCATTGCCTTTCCGTAAAATATCACTGCTAAATAGCTTCTGCCATCAGATGCAGTTAGGTACATGGTTTTAATTTGAGGGACTGCTTCATAACACTGCACAATTGACACTGGTCTTTGTTTCCCCTACAATAATGATTGTGTACATCCTGGAGAATTGATGAGCTGTCTTCTGAGGCGGGAGGGGGGAGCTGGGGAGGGGGCAGCAGCCTTTGTTGCTCTCGCTCTTTTTTATACTTGCATGCTTGTCAGTTGTTTGCAGCACAGACAGAAATAATGTCAAGCAGGGCCCCTTATCTCAGGATGTTGTAATGTAGCTGCTGTAAGCCCTCGCCTGGAGACGAGATAAGAGCAACCTTACAAGCTTGTGGGGGAGCGGGGAGGGGGGCCAGCAGTGCCATCGCTGGGACAACAATGGCAGAGCTGTCACTCGCACGTTATGGCTCTTTCTGGTGCCAAGGAAAGATATGCATGCTGAGGGGTGAATAACAAGCACAGAAATAAAAGTCCCGAATGTTCATCTAATAATGATGTATTTGTAACAGGATTGTACTGCCCAATGATATTCTTTCTTTATCTCCCCACTAAATGGTGGGGCAGCTGTGTGCTTTGGCAAGGCATGATGTCCTTTCTTTTGTGTGCTGCATATTAATCCTTTATTGAAGTAATTAAATGTGTGCTTAATGGCAACGAGCTGGCAGAATGAACGTACAATTGAATTAGCAGTTATGATGGGGACCAGGCTACAAGATGAACTAAATGCAATTACTGTAGGCATTTTTCTCCTAGTCGGATCTGGCTACATGACATGACTTAATTACAGGTTGTTAGACACACTCTGATCCCATAGCAGTGCCTGTGGAGGCACAGCTTCAGCTCTGTTGTGTACCTGTAGCACACACGTGGGCACCATTCACTGAGAAGTTCAGCCTGGTGTCGATGCAGATTCCTGCAGGCAGCTCTTGGTTGTGCTGGAAAAACACAGATTAAAAACCAGGCAAACAACAACAGAGGAGGGCCAGTGCTCTGCTGCTGGGCATCTGGTGTGGTCTTTCACCAGGTCCTTGTCGTTTGGTGATCATCTCCCCTTTTTTCAAGGGATACTAGCTCTTCCTTGAGGACAAGGTGGACAAAGAACAGGTAGTAGTCTTCTGTGTAGTCCTTTTCTCAACATGGGCGCCTCTGGTCAAACTCAGCTCTCAGCATGAGTACAGACCAACTTGTCTGGCCCCAGGCAGGCATCTCTAGCCTAGCAGGAACACAGTTTGGGAGCTGATGTTTGGAAACATTTTGGAAACAAAAAGGAAAAGCCATTTGAAACTTTTAATTTGCAGTCTTGACCAAGTTCTACAGCATGACCTACAACTGCATCAGGACAAAAGGTAGTGCTGTAAATTAAGATGTGGTAAGTTGCTGAGATTTCTGTCACTAGGGGGACTGTAACTACAGTATTGCAAGTACGGATTTTACAACTCTTTAGTGATCTAATATGTCACATCCTGAGTTCCCAGAGGAGTTTTGCCGCTGGCTGAAAACTGGACTAATCTTCAGCTGTCACCAAGAGAAGATTTGGTCTGTTTTGGTAACTATAGAGTCTGGCTCACTGTGAGCAGCATGGAGACCTCTCCAGTGTCAGGGCCTGCCTTCTGTAACTGGCAAGGAGAAGGCAAGAAGTCCTTCTTGTCCTGTGCTCCTCTGTACCCTTAGTGCCCTGTGCCTGCTCTAGCAGCATTGCATTCCTTTGAGGGAAGCCAGCTCTGAGGTATGGAATCTGTCAGGGAGGGTCCTGAGTGGGGAATGTGTTGTGGCCACTCTGGCCTCAGTCTGGAGGCAGCACAAACCTTTCCTTGCGTCAGCAAGAGCTCCGCTGCCAAGCAAGCGCATCCCAGAGCTCAGCAAGTCCTGAACTGCAATCTCCTGCCACCCTTCCAAGTGGCTGCCAACACTCCAGGGTGTCTCTGAGCTCCTGTGTGAAGGACTCCAGATCAGTGTCTCATTTGGGTGCCCGACTCTCTTCTATTGTCTGCAATTGAATTTCTAAATCTGAGGAGAAGATGGTGGCAGAAATGGTGGTGAAAGCTGGTGGTATCGTATATAACCATGTATGAAACAAAAGATGATGTTTTCTATTCTAACAAAATAAGGCAAGCCTTCTGGTCACCAGGACTCCTGAGGTTTATTTTACAGCCTTCATTCTCTTTGGTGCCATAAATGAAACCCTTTCAGCCCTAATGACCACAATGACTTTCCTCGATCATGTTATTGCTACTTTGGCACATTTATTGCTTTCACATGCACTAATGGATGAGTTTGGATATGTTAACAATTTATATATCATTTGATCCTAAAAAAGAGCCACCTCCCACCAACCAAACTAACTTAGCCTTGAGGATTGAGTAGCTTTTAAGGAGTATAAATGAATTTAATGCTTTAGAAAGAGCTTCTGTAAATTATGAACATGACACCTATTACATTAAGCTGCATTAAGCATTAATACATCTTCATTACTGGCAGGTTGCCCAAACCTCCAAGGTTGAAAAAACTGCCTGAAATGCCCAATGTGGTAGTCACCTAAGCTGAGATTTATGACCTCTTTTTCGGAAGATGGGACATCCTGACTCTCAATGTGCTGCATTTGCCCATGAAGAAATATCCTTGGAATACCTGTTGCATGATGGCTTTTTTCCTAGAGTTTTGTTGGCCTGTCTAATCCAAATGTCAGACTCTAGGTAAAAAGGTGCGATAAATCTCGTGAAAGTTGCTGCAGAAATAGAAACTGGTTTCACTAACCTTTTTAGGCCACTGGTAGTGGCAGATTTCTTGGCAGATTTTTCTAATCAGTGGCCAAAAATTATCTCACTGAGCATGTAATAATCATTTCTTATTGTAAATCCTTTCTGCACTGTAGGCACCAGAGGCTGGAATTGCTGAATTGGTGTTTCCAAAGGTTTTGGAGGAAGAAAGTCTAAAAAATAATCACAGTACATTAATGAGAGCCTGCTCTACATGGTCAGGGAAAGAAATAAGTGATTTTAGTGTCTTAAAAAGCAGTATCCATTAGACTCAGATTTGGCTAAAAGTGGACTGAAAGGCTCTTATTTCAACAAGATGTACAGGCTCAGGGGAAAAAAACAAGTTAAATGCTTCTGACATTGTAATTGATTTTATGTGGTACATTTATGAGACTTTCAATTCATGTTCCATATGGGATTTAGCACTGAGATGTTATTGCAACTTCTGAGATGGTTATGTTGTCGTTTTGAAGGAACAATTTGGTGGTTTCTCTGCTCCCAGAACAAGTACTGACTAGGGTTCAGTGCTTACGCCTTACCACAGAGAAATACTTAAACCAGAGGCTGTTTTCTCACAGATGGGAGAATACATAACACATCTTGGGAATTGGGGTGCCACAGTATGCTGTAGTGAGCCTCATGTTGGCAGGGAGAGGGTAATCCATGGTCTGGGAGAGGCTGTAATATTGAGGCTGCAATCCAAGCATAAAGCAATGTGGTCACTATATGAGATGGAGATTTAATGGATCTTGTTCATGGTGTTGGAATATATGAAGCAATAAATTGCTTTTCTGGATGATTTAATGCTGAAGCAAGGTTGAAGACTTAGGTAACTGCACATGGTTTACTGTAAATACTATCTTTACAGAGGTAAATGTATAACCTAATAGACAGCACAGGAGGGAAGGAAAAACAAGCAAACTCCAAAGCCTTTTAATCAAAGGCAATATTCCAAGGTTCAAAATCAAGCTCTCAGAAGTTGAGAAACACCCTATTTAAGGTAACCTATTTAAATTGCATACTCCGGGAATGTGTGTGTGTATTTGTGCGAGGATATTTTTATATGGGTTTCAATTACATAAGCATATGTTTATTTGTTCCAGATATTACCAGCTTCAATGCACAGCATGAACCATGCACAAAGTGTGAAACAACTCCACAATATTTCTTCCTGTAGTGATGGCTCAATGCCAAGGGTTATGTAAACCTTGCAATAAATATGCATTTAATAATTTCCTGATGTTGTTCTTTGTGGCAACTGTCACTGCTGTAGACAAATATTAATGAATTTATCTTTATTGCTTTCCTGTGAAACAGCCAACTAACATACTTACATCATTGGGCATAACTCACCAGAAGTCAGTGAGAAAGTTTTGGTGCTTCAAGTTAAGCACATGCTTAAATCTGTGGGATCAGGGCCCTGAATGCCTTCACTGGATTAGTGGCAGTATGAAAATGAAAATAAATTGTAAATGACATTAGTGTGCCTTATTTGAAACTGTGAAGCTTACCAGTGTGTCCTGAAAAAGCACATTAAGAGGAAATACTTGCACATGCAGAATTTAAACACCTGCTTATTTCTAGCTGGAGCTGTATTTGCTGTTCCTTGGCTTGTTTGCTTGTTTTTCTTGCTGTTTGCAAGCAAACATAAGTGGTGGTATTGTTGTTTGTTCTCTTAGCTGAAACCTAATTCTAAAGGACCTCGGGTTTTAGGAAGATTATCGTGGTTCTATTGGTGTCCAAGGCAAAATTCCTATGTTGACAAGTGTATCCAGGATGATGTCCCGAAAGGTGATGTGCCATAAAAGTTTCCTTCTTGCTCTAATGTGCCTTCAGCAAAGCTCTGTGCCCTTTTGCCTCCTTCTGAGAAGTTTGGTGTTTCTGAAGAACATACTTGTTTACCTCATTAACTCACCTTGTGTAGACTGTCCAGCTTACTGGGTGTTTCTCAACAGAACAAATAAGATTTGCTTTTTAATGTCTTTCCAGTTTTTAAGAGATACCTTTTATAAACAGTCATGTTAATTATTTGCCCAGGTCTTGTCATAAATGAAATGTTTGCCAGAAGAATTAATTTTACATTTGCTTTATTATTGGTCATTATTTCCTACACATTTTAATTGTACAAGGGAATGTGGTCCTGAGCCTCTGACTATTGTAAAATCCTGTTCATAAGCTGGTGGAAACTATAGGTCAGTATATAATTTGTGCAAAAAAAAAAAAGGCATCTACCAACTTCAAAGGAATTGAGAAAATAGATATTGACTAGAATAACTGAAGCAACTCTAATGTTGAAGCTAAGAATTCACAAGTGTAGCTATACATGGGAAGATTAAGTTCTTGGGGTTTCTCTGGAAGTTGGAAAAGGCTGTTTATAAGGTTAGGTTCTCTTTTAATTGCAGGTTTGTATGATAATTGCATCCAAAGCCAAAAGTGCATCAGGGTTTTTTTGGTACTAAGTGCTGTCCTGACTCTAAAAGATGTCATGGTTTGGTACGAGAGATAGTTCTTCCTTTTAGGCACGGGGAGAGAAAATATAGATGCATTTTAAAGCATGTGAACTGCTTCCTTCTCAGTATAAGCCTTGTATTTCCAGATGGCTTATCCTACAGTAAAGAGCTTAGCAAGTTACTCTCTACTCTGCTTCACAGGGAAACTTGGTGAATGTACAACACATTCCCTGGCTTAGAAAGTACCCACAGAGGATTTTGCAGGTTTCAAGGCCTGAAATGCTTCCTTGGGGGCAGGTGTGAGATGGATAGCTCTTTGTAATGGTGGAAACAGGTATAGTAAACTCTGTGTATATCTGTATACATAATATATACAACTATAATTATTTATATATGTACACACACATGTACGCTCTGAAAGAGCGGCATGGATTAGGTGTTAAACTGAGTTTTAACGTGGCACTGTACCTTGTGTATAAGTATCCAAGTGTTGTCTGCTTAATTTTCTATACCTGTTACTGATTCACAGTGATGATATGTGGAAGAATAAATAAATAAAACTTAATAAAATAGACATATTTTTAGAAACGATGTGATTATTAAATATTAAACAAAATATTTTACTTCATAGACAGGAAGCTGGGAATTCGAAACTCAGAAAGTTAACCATATTTAAGTTTTCTCTCACAAATAAGTAGAGAAAATGTTAAGCCTTAGGCATCTTTGCTGTTGTCTTTAAGCCAAGCATCTGACTGCATTTTACTGTGCCTAGAACAAATGCAGAGTGACCTTGGGCCCTTTGGGTGAGCTCACTCTCATACTCAGTGAAGTGTAGATGAAGACATCTGAAGTGTTGGCTTGTGTTGTTGCAGCTTCGGTCCTAACCAGTGGGATGCCAGATGCACTGAAACCATGTCATAGTTAAAACTGTATTACTTGATTATTTTAATGCTGCTTGAGCCCATGTTTGCTGGGGCAGGGACCAGCTTGATGTCTCTTTCACAGCTTGAAGTGGATGTTGTTTCTCTGTTGAGTGAGTTAAGTAAGAAAATGCTCTGTTATTATAAGTAAGAACTGCTTTGTCCTCATGTAGCCCTCATTTGGTGTACCTGATTTCTTCTTCATTACTCAAGGGTAACCTAAACATCAGAGGTGAGTTCAGTTTAATGCAGCAAGCTGCTTGGAGGGCACATGGGACTCTCTTGGTTGTAGTGGATCCCTTAATGACCTTCTCAGAATCTGTCTCCCACCCAAAGAGCAGGGCAGCAACTGATCCAATGACCATCTTCAGCGCTGTTTGATTGTTAATAAACAGAAAATTGGAAGGCAGATGCAGGGATGAACTCCTTGCATAAATGGTTTTGTTGCTGGTAATGTCCAAGCCACTTCAGCTTCAAGGCAATGCTTGCCCAAGATAAACTAGCAGAGAAGGAATACTTTTTAGTTTTCCAGTTCAAGAACAGTTGGCCTTAGGTTTGTACATGTTATAACTGTGCTTACGATATTGCCCTGTGTATTTACCTGTTAGCTAGAGAAGTACAGACAATCGGCTGGTGAATGTGCTTCAAGTAAAAGCTCAGCATCTGAGGGCACGAATTGTGTCGGTTCCCTTTCCCTTCCAGGTTTTGGGAGGAAGAGGAGTCTGGCACAGGGCTGTGTGTGGGATGCCTGTGCAGGCATGAGCTCGGGGATGAGGTATTCGGGAACATGAAATGGATGTGGGCGGTGCTCCCCCATGCTATGTTGATATGTTTTACAAAGCCTTTTGTGTTTGACCATTTTCAGTGCTTCCCAACAGGAAGGAAGATTTGAAGTCAGGAGCGTTCTGCAGAGTCAGCTCCTAGATTTGTAGCTCTGTTTTAATGGTTCATCTGACTCCAGGGTCAGAGACATTTGTTCTCTCAAATCCCAGTAGATGAAGAGCCTTTTGTCTTTGTCCCTGACTGATTTCAGCCAGAATCCATCCAGCTCAGGTGTGAGGGATCGTCTTGCTGTTCCTATTAGACAATTTGTTGTCATGATTGCTGTGAGTTTTCTGGATGATATAACTGCTGAAAGTTTTAATGAGACTAAGATTACCTTTACAAATGAGCACTCAACGTGCCATTAAAATTGTTCTCTCACTGAAAGACTTCATACTTGAGAGGCTGCTGTAGCCACGGGGAAAAAATGGCTCAGACACCAGCCAATGAAGTCAGTAAATCAAAATAAATAAATGGAAATGCCAGGGGCTATGAGCATGTGCTTGATGCAGTTCAGAGCAATTACTGTTACCTGAAGGGTGGGAATCCATCATGTAGAAGCAGCCCTACCTGTGGGTGGAAAACCTGCTCAGATCACCGTGGTTCCAGTTCCAGTGGTGGCCTCTCAGTAGGAGACGTTACCTCCGAGGGCACAACTTGAAAGTCAAGCTTGACTTTTTTCAAGGACTCCAGTTATTTCTTGACTTGCTATTTTTGCACAGGCAGCCCTCTCCCACTGCAGCGTGATGATCCCAACTTCTGTCCAGGAGGGATGACATTTTCTTTGGACCGCTGAGCACAAACAGATCTTGTAAAGCTGCTCATTTGAACTGGCCTAACGTATTCTGCATGTAAAAATGATCAGCGAAAGCATGTGTCTTGGTGGAGTGATTTTAAACGTGAATTTTAAACACTGCTGTTGAATTAAAGTAGGATTCCTCCATGCATTTCCTTGTTTGGAATAAATGGTGGTATGAAATTCGGCCTAATTTCCCCAGAAAGAAAATCAGTTGACCCTCACATTCTTAAAGGCTGAACTAAAAATTTGGAGGCTTACATCAAAGCTCTGTAAATAAAGTGAGTAACACTTTGGACGCTTCTGGTGGGGAGCGGGGGAGGGGGAAATTCCCTCCATGAAGAACACCCAAGTATTTAAAAAGAAATGGTTAGGTTTAAATATCTCACTGTTTTTCTTCTCCAGGGCTCCATGCTGAGGATTTTATTTTCCTTTGCAATGCCTGTGCTGCTGAGCCCTTTTTTCAGAGGTAGGCTGACGTTAGCACACTGAAGGCACTAGCAGGTTCACCGGAGCAAGTTTATTTGTAGTGTGGACTGAGTTGTGTTTGAGGGTGCCATTAGAGCTCAGAAGGCTCCCCGAGGCTTGAATATCAATGGCACTTCAAAGGACTAGAGCTGCGAATGAGCAGACGGTGCTCCCTCGCAGGTCCTGGGACGAGGAGTGGGGGAGATACGGGTTCAAAGGTAGGAAATGGGGAGCATTTGTCCAAGGGCACTGGTGGTAAAGTAGGCACCCCAGGCCTTTACACCTGTGGTGGTCTGGGATCTTCAGAATGGGAGAATTCTACAGGCATCACTGATGGCAGCCGGGTGGCTCTCCCTGCCTTGCTGCCATGTGTAATTCTTTGATCCCGCCAGGAGTTGAGGAGAAAGAAATGCAATCACTTTTCCTTTATGGGTTTTTTTTTCATGAGACAATAAATGGAAACTGTATAATTTATTTCAGATTTTCTCAGGAATAATTTTAGATTTTGGGATTCTTTCCTAAGCCACCCAAAGCTCCTTTCTTTGTTTGGCCAGTCTAAGCAGACCTTAAACTTTGGGTAGTTCCTTTTTCTTAATATTGTGGTTTAGCTAAGATGAGTGCTTAGGTTTATTTAGGATGAAACCAATGGTAGTATTTGGTCTTAACTGCTTGAGGCACTATAAAAAATTGTGTTAAAGACTAACAAAGGCGAGCAAAATCTAGTACTTCTTGCTAACATGATCAGAGGTGCCTGTTTTTCTAAGGAGATTGTATCCTTAATTAGTCTGGTGGATATGAGAGAAGGCCCATATTCTTAATTTAAGGATAGGAAGCTTGTGAACATGTATTAAGTGACTTGACCAAGGTCATTCCAGCAAATGGTGTCAGAAACAGGAAACTGATGGCCAAACAACAAGCTTTCATGCTGTAGTAATGAGCTGTAGCTAATAGTGTGGCTTTGACACCTTTTAACTGAATTAACTCACCCAGACAGCTTGCTTCGGTGGGTTTTCTGTCCATTTAAATTTTTTTCAACAGAATTTTGCCTTGCCCCCTTCCTCTCTGGAGAGTTCTTTCTATATCAGAACTCATATTGCAACCTTTATGAGGCAGGAGAAAAAACTGTGTGTCCATATGGCACAAAATATTGGGAAAACCTCTTTTGAATTGGATCCAGATCAGGACAGGCTTTCTGGGCATGTCTCAAGGTAGGCAAATGCTTTAACATCCACTGATATGACCTCTTAAGAAATGGTCATATTTCTCATGAGTGTTTAAAAAGTCAGCTGTCTCTTTTCCTGGTGGTGATGTAGGTGTTTCCTGCATAGAAGTGGCTGTTTCCTGACTGTGACCCTGCAGTGCTAGGCACCACCACAGACTCTTCTGGAGATGCTCTGGGTTCCAAACCCCTGTTGATGAGAGAACGTGCCTCCTGTTTATGCTCTGAACTGGCTTTGCACCTAACACGGTAGAAAAGGGGTGAAGGACTCCTGTCCAAAAGGTACTTACAGGCTGCATCTGCATCAAGATCCTTGTTATAACAACTTGTGAACTCTTCCAAGCTGGAGATGGATGTAAGCTTTCACCTGAAACTGAGCTGCTGGGAACAGGCTGGGACCCAGTTTGATCTTTGAAGGCTTTTTCTGCAGCCAGGAAAGAGATCCTAACTGGCCACATTAGCTAGGCTGGTTTGAGGAGGGAAAGTGGAACTCAGTTTCAGTTAGATAAATGTGTTCTAATTTTAGGTTTTTCTATGCCAGCAGAAGGCTGCCTAATGTGTTTATTTCTCTATGTAACTACTTTTTTAAACTTTTGGAACTTCTGTATTTATTCATCTGTTTCTGGCCTGAGACATATTTTCCCCTTTAACCGATGACCTGCACAGGTTTTATTCACAAAGTAGTAGTTCTTCCTTCACACTAAAGGCTGTATTTTTTTGGTTTTTTTTATATTCCTAATTAGTTTACTTTTAAAATTGCTGGAGCATATTTTTTTTTCTAACCTTTCCATATGTAATCTGACCTCGTTTGTTTTGGAGGCAATATCTCTGTTAGCCCTTGTTTGCTCAGGACTCTGATAATACAGGCACTTTGCTAGTGATAATTATTTGTTTTGCTAGTATTTGTGGTTTTACTACTGCAGAACAAGGCCTGAAGCACATTACTCCAGGACAGCAGCCCATGTAATACACAGGAATAGTCATGCTGTTGCTTTGGCTCCACAGATAGTTCCTGTGTGGGAATTGTGGCTTAATTTTGGGAGCTCAGGAACAATTGCCTGTCCTAGTGGTGTTCATGCTGCTCAGCAGGGTGCAGAAGAGACCAGAAACACATGCAGCACTTGGGGCTTGGACTTGCTCTGTGCTGAAATCTGAGGCGCAGGCAGGCAAGGCTCTTGCCATGCCTCAAACCTGGCGGGGCAAATAAATATTCAGATGAGAGAAAGAGATCCCAGGATGGGTGGAAGAAAGGTGGGGTGAAAGTAGTGATCACAGTTGTTGCAGAGAGGTTACAGACGCAGAGTACAGATTTCCTGACCTCTTCTCTAAGCACTCGAGGAATTGCCAAGAATCTGGGTATTGCCAAGATGTGAAAATGGAAGAGGGTTCTCATCTTTGGTAAACAGGGAGTTACTTTTTTCCTCACTGTGAAGGCGTCTCCTCCTAAATCTGTGCAACATTACTCACTTCCTTACGGCAGAGGTGCCGAGAAGCTCTGAATGAAATGGACACACGCAGCCCTTTTGGGGATGCCTAGCCACAGGAATCTGTGTTGTGTCACTCCATGGCCATCCCTGCCCTGTGCAAGGGCTGAGACCCTTCCAGCATGCCCCAGCACGAAGCAGCATTCCATGGCTCCAGACTTGCTCCTGCACATGCTCTGCAGTGCTGTGTTAGGGATTCAGCTGCCGTGCCAGCCTAATGACACTGTATTGCCATTTTGTGAACTCCACTGTTCAGGCGGGAGCTTATTAGTTCCTGAAAGGATTTACTTTTTTTCCCAGCCCCATCACTTGTTTTATAAAGCTATCACGTACCATTTAAATACTTACTGCTGTTCTACAGTCTTCTTACACTGCTTTTTGCTCTGATATATTGCAAAATGGCCTATATTAAATCCACGGCGATAATGATTCAATATCAATCATTATTATAATTTTTTGGTTCAATGATATTTTGGTGAGGTTTGACTAAGATAAAAGGAATTAGTCTTTAGGGATAGACAGTCATTATTTTTCATTATTTACTTTATTCTTCGAATGTTCTCATTGATTTTTCTTTTTCAGATCACTTGCAGTATTAGAATGAGTAAATAAGTTGAGAATGAAAGCATACTGTGTAGGAGAGCTCAAAGCTGGGAAAGCAAATTGAGTCTGATAAAATTTTTCTCTGATAGTGTATTTTCTATGGCATGTTTTTACTGCTCTTAGGTGGTAGTTTTCTACTTTGCTCCTAATATGCTTTTTGTTCATATGGATTATGATGGTGCATTCTAGACTCACTTGTATTTTCCACAGACAAGTGATTTTTTTTTTTATTGTTTGGGTTTTTTGAGCTCCATAAACATTCTCAGCTTGGGCTTCCTTTCATAAAAGTCCTAATTCCTTTTATTAAAATGCTCAGCACCTGTTTTCTAGTGGCCGAGTGATGTGTTGCACTGCTTTGGATGGATGTGCTTTAATAAACATGATTGTATCTGTCTATAATATCTCTTCTGTGAGTAGATGGCTGCATGCAGTTACTTTTCAATACTCAGCCATTACTCTTGACAGCATAACAGAGCATTTTCTGCAGCGGGTTCTTAGGCATTCCAAGTGACTGCACAGATTGTATCTCATCAGTGGCAGGATACAACAAGGAAAACATTTGACACTTTAAATTTAACCCAAAGCTCCAGTGTATTAGGCTATTAATTTGAAAAAATGCCGATGAAAATTGATGTGGGATTTTTTTCTGTCTGCAAAACAGAGCAGAAGGCATCGTGGGCTGAGGATCTTGAGCCACAGACCCTGCCTGTAAGCTGTGCAGCCTCCTGCCCAAGAGGAAGGGGCACTTCATGCCAGGCCATGGGTGTATCTCTCGGTAGTGTATCTTTTGGCATCCAGGGATAGCAGGGAGTAGGAAACAGCTGACAGGGGCAGCAGGGCGATGGATGATTTTCCACGTTATATGAAACCTTCATCAAGGAACAGAAGTTCTTCTGGAATCAGCTGAAATGCACATGGTTCCCATTCTTAAGACAGTGCTCAAAGAGAGCAGCCTTCATATATGGTCTTTGGATTTTAGATGCCTCGTCTCTGTGTGTTTCTGAAAGGAGTACTCTTCCTGTAAGGAAGCACTAGAAAAATTAAATTGCCTACCAAATACGAGACTAAATCACAGGGCTGACCAACTGATAGGAACTACTCCACCTGATGGAGTCACTGGGAGCCAAGTGGGACTCCTTGTCAACTTTATATCCTCTGAGACTGGAGTGGCAGCGAAGGGATATCTGGCATTGTCTGCATTGGAAAGGGCCTGCATGGTGTCACTTGTCTGTGTGTCTAAAGAAAGCATTCTGTGAAACTCAGAGCCCTTCTGGAGCCCATATTCTCTTTTGCCCTTGCCTTGAAATGCTGCTGTGTGGGCACCAGTGGAAGGAGGCTCAGGTGTGTGGTACAAAGGATGACCTCCTTTCCTTCACGCTGATTGCACCCGGCTGCTTTGGCTGGGCTGGGCAGCAGGAGCAGGCTCTCCGTGTCAGCCCAGAAGCTGTAGCTCAGTGGGACTGAGAGTGAGGGAACAGCAGGCAGGCTGTGAGCTTGGGGGAGCTTTCTGGACTGAGTGTGAGGCCTGAGTGAACAGCTCACTGCAGCCTTTTGGTTTGGACATGCAGTTTGTGTAGCCTTATGTCTCAGAGAAACAAGCCCAGCAGAAAATAGGGACTGTGTTCTGGCTTCGTGAATATCAGATGGGGCAAGACACATTTTATGCCAGACACCAAGCAGGCACTCCAGCTTTTTGTGCCAGAGATGACTAGAAAGGGCTTTGTCTCAAACCGTGTCAGCAGAAAGGCTGTGTGGTGTACACAAACTGCGTACCAGGGCGGGGGGAAAGGAAAATGCTCCAAATTAATCATTATTCAACATTATCAAAGAACACTTCTTTAGCTTATTGTAATTATGGCTTTCACATAATTAAGTCCCCATGAATGAAATCTTTTTTTTTTTAAGTTCTGTTAGGGACACATGTACAGGGTTAATAGACACTTTTTTTTTTTCTTGCCAGGACAATGATTAAAGCATGAAATCTTTCAAACCAGTAACAGGTATTGTGTAAGGGAGTGTAAAAAAGGGCAGCTCCTGAAGGCATGAGGAGCTCATTGCTGTAATAGAGGGGGATAAGTGAGTGGGTGTAGACTAGAAAATCAATTTTATGAGGACTTGCTTGCATTTTATAATTAGGTGACAACACAACCATGTAACCTGACAGCTGATGAAGTTCAGCTGGAGATCATCTGAGTGTTTTGAAAGCTTTGCTTTCTCTTCAATGAGTTCCATGATAAATAGAAGCAAAATCCTCTTTTAAATGATGTTGGTAATACTTCATTTGAATAAAATCAGGACTCAGTTCTATGAGCTGAATACACTATAGAGCTAAATGTAGGAAGGAGCCCTATGCTAAAATACCTGAGGTAGTCGTATTGAATCTTTTATTAAAAAAAAAAATCTCTCAGAATTCCTCCACAAGTCACACACCAGTTGATTAGGTATTTTTCTTATCATAACCTTTCTAGTTGACAAAAAGTTTCTGAACCTTTTCTATGGGTTCAATGCCAAGAATCGTAGCAGGGAAAAAACCTTAGAGTGTATTTATATGCTCACGTCATTCATTTGCGTAAATACTTGTAGGAGCTTCTTTGATTTATGTGGTCAGCAGATGTTGGAGCTTAAAGCACCTGCTAAGAAAAGCAGATTCTTTACAGTCATGTCTCCACTGGTTTTTATTTTTCCCCTGGCCTCCTTGCTGTGGCCCAGCAATATCTGTGCTATGAGTTCATCTGTGCAGGCAGCGTCTGCGGTGGGTCTTGGATGCTCTGCTCTCTGTGTCTGCCAGCCCTGCTTTGATAATGCAGCCAAGCCACTGCTGGTTGAAATGTGAAAAATGCCAGAAGCTTCTTTTTCTGTGTGTACAAAATCAGCCCAGGGGGGCTGTGACATGAAGAAAGCATAACTCGTTCTACTATGCTGCTTAAAAAAACCCAGCAAAATGCAAAATAAATAGAGGAGGCTTGCTAGCAACACCTAGGCAGCACTGCAGCTCAGAGCAGGGGCTTTTATTATGAGAGCTTGATAGCTAACAAAAAAGTTGTATTAAGAAACAATGAAGGAACTAAATTCATCCTAAACAAGCTGTTTGCCTCCACTGTTTTCCTTGTACCCATCAGTGTGTCTGGAAACATCTTGCCTGATATTTCTGGGAGCTGCCCGTATTTTCAGTCAAATCACATTGGTTTCAGCCCCCATATATTTGGTTACACAGTAGTAAAAACAATCGAATGTTCATAGCTGCTCTCCTCCTGTCATAACCTCTATTGATCCTGCCTGTGCCATCTCTGGCTTTCAAAATACATGCACAGCAGATGTGGAGCAAGCAGGCCAGAATTTCAAGTTTGACACTAGGCATCATCAAGCTGATGGAAAGGCAGAGGATGTAAAGTCTGCCTTTGGCAGCCTTTGTCTGTTTTTAGTGTAACTGCTGTAAATGAAACCCAGCACAAGCAATGTGTGCCTCATCAATAGATGACCTGTTGTTGGGGAATTCATAGGAGGCTGATGTGAAAAATACCCTGTGGTGCTGGAAACAGCTGAAAACCTCAGATATCTGCACCAAGACACACGCTGAGGGGTGGTGTCCTCCTCTTTTAGAGCAAACTGTACTCCTTGAAGGGAAAAGGCAAACACTAGGCACGGCACTCAGGGCACACAGGCTGGTGGAGCCAGTCCTCACCACTGTGAGGTGAGATTAATTGGTTTGGGTGCATTAGGGTAGCTGAGTAACAAATGACTCTTGGAAGGACAGTGAAGTGTATGCAGCAACTGTATTCCAACCCCTTCTCTGGACAACTCCCATGCAGATATGTGTGCCTGCCAATCTTCAGTGGGCAATAAAGAGTTCTGCCTCGCTGGAGCCTTCAGTTTGTATAAGGTACTATAACTTCAGTGTGTGTGAGTGATGTAACTGTGAACATATGGCTTGCCTACCTTAAAAAAAAAAAGTCACATCACAGTTCACAAATCCCCCGCTGATAAAGCTTTTAATTCAGTTATAAATCTCTAAATTATATTTAGATACAAGTTGCTGCTATTATAAGTGTCTGTAATACTGTGAACACTCGGCCAAGCACAGAAGCTGGAGAGTTAAAGGAATACATCATACCAATTAGTTAATGATGTACTTTTGTCTGGCCAAGTGCTGTTAAAAAAAAAAAAAAAGCTGGATAGCACTAAAGGAAGTGACATAGTTTGGCATCTTGACTGATATTATGTGATCCTTGACCTCATTTAATTGAAGTAGTAGCTGATCTTAAATACAATATTTCTTTCAGCTCAGGGTGATGTTCACAATACCTTTGTAGAGCCAGTCCTCTGGCATGGCTGTTCATGGCTTGCTCTTAGTCCTCAGTAAGCCTAGGCTTCTGCCTTACCCTGAGTTACTAAAGTCCATGCCCTGGCATGGGATCAGGATCAGTCCCTAGCACAGGAGGTACTCTCTGTAAATGTTACTCCGCCCTGCTGTTAGGAAAGGTAGAACAAGCCTAAGTCGTCTCCCCAGGACTGGGACAGTTCTGTCCAAAGTAGCTAACACAGCCCTCCTGCTTTTTTATCAACTGGAGTTGTTTTACTTAATCTGAAACCAAGTCCCTTGCAGTTGGGAGAGTGATTTCTCTTAGCCTTCACCTCAATCTGACATGCTTCACAACTGTTCCCTCTCATCTTTTGCAGACAGCTGGCAAGTTAGAACTGAGGATTGCTGAGGTTTGTTTGTCAGAACACAACTTTGTGGGTTTTCCTGCTGTCTGGCCTGCCAGATAGGGAGAAGTAGTAAAAACAGATGGTGTGTTACAGGGTGGAAATTAGAGCAGGGCATTTGTATTGTTCAGCAAACTGGCATGCTGTCCTGGCAGAAGCCAGCTCTTGGGAAGGTGTTTTTGGCTTTGCTGCATCTCATTCACTAAAGCACTCTCCTTTGAACACTGACTGAATCCGATTCTTTGAGCAGAGCATTTAATCTTGTGCTTGGCATTAAATTATAGCTTTATTCTGAGACACGTTAGAGAATAGCCTGATGTGTTATAATGGACTCTGCTGGTGAGTTGAGATGGACTGTGTGCAGAGAGAGTTCCCAGGGCACTGAATGACTGGAAGGAAAATGGGAAAAGAAGTTAGGTCTGTGATGTGTAAATTAAGTTAGATGGAACATCTTTGTAATCAAATGTGACAGCCATACTGCTGTAGTTTATTAGTGATAAACTAATATAGGCTATCCATAGCTGATGGAATTGGCATATCATTCCTCATTGAAGTCATTCCTAATTTAAGGCAGAAGCCTCCATCCCTTGACTGAGTGAAAGTGTTGCTGACACAAAGTGAGAAGCTTTCTTGGGTTTAGGATTGCACACAGAAATAGTCCTGTTTGTGAATGACAAACTCAGCTTGAAGAGGCAGCCTCAGGCGTGTGAGAAAAGCAGAAATTACGTGGGCATCAGCACAGCTCAAACTGTGTTCCACATCACCAAAAAGAAAAACCCCTTAAGAGTAGAAACAGTAAATATGTGTTATTGGCACAAAGATGTGTGAGAAGGCAGTGCATCTCATGCTAATCATCACAGTGAAACTGAGAAATAGATCCACTGGCTCAGCTGGCATAGGGCACCAACACAGAGTGAGCATCTCTGAGGTACCTGGTCCAGGGGGAATACCTTCCCCTGGCTGGGGACAGGAGATGCAGGTGAGTGACATACACAGGGTCCAGTGAAGATCAGGGAAGACAGCTGGGTCCCCTCTGTGGAAAGATGATTCTATTGACAGACATGGTTTTGTTTTGCCCAGATGACTATTGGAGCAGAAGACAAAAGTAACCAGGGAAACTTAGTGGGGAGAGGCTCTGGCATCCATCCTGCTGGAGTCTTAGAAATACCTAAGATATTTCTGCTTGAAAAGAAGGGAAGACATAGGACTTGATGAATAGAGGATGACTGATCTTTGGAAGAAATTATTAGTTACACTTAAAATTATAAGGTTGGAAATTCAAATCTTTTCCCCTTAAAAAAAAATGAGGTGAGGTGAGGGGTGGCCAGATTTGAAACTGTAAGGTGAATTTAATCATGTATATACAATACAGCTCTGAGGGACAAAATGCTGAGGAAGAAGGTTTAAGATATTATTTAACTTCTTTAATGATCTTGAAAGGTAGTAGGCAGTACATTAATGAACAGATAATAAATTAGGAGGATCTTTGGATAGATAAATGATAAAAAAGGGGCATTGATTTCTTAATACAGAAAGAATAGCAAAATGATTTTCAGGCAATTGCCACTGAAGACAGCTGTGAATGCCAGAAATATCTAATGTTAAAAATTACTTGTATAAAACAGTGGGTGTTCTGGCTACATGGTGTTTGAAGCTAAAAATTTGTGCTTAAGCTTGTTTTTCTACTAAGTGACAGAAATAACTGTCCTGTACTTTCTAAATATTTAAATTTTGCTAATTTATCCTTGATAACAGGTTTTCCAAAGCTGTTTAGCGGGGAACCAGCAACATATTCCTATGATATATATGATGTTGTGAGGTTGTTTCCAAAATGTTCTTGACATATTAACTGGTTTTTTTCCCATTCACATATGTATGTTCCCCTGCAGCTGGACCATCAAGCTAAGGGAAAAATTATCAATGGCTGTTCAGAATTTTGCCCACTATTTGACTGCAGCTGAAAAATGGGGAAGCATTGCACAAGATAATCTATAACTCCCCCTCTACCTCTACACAATAACAACAAAAAAATAGTAGTTATGTCTTGAGTTAAATGTGAAATGTACCTTAAAATTGGGTGGCTTGCAGCAAAACCCTCTTGGCCAGGCCAGTTGGAAGAGAGGGTTCCTGAACTAAGGCAGTTTAGATAAAGCTGACTCTCAGGAAGGGAATATGATCATTGCAGCTTCTGGGTGCATGGCATACCATGGAGAAGTTGCATGGCTTGTTTCAGGCTGTGTAGGGTGAGGATGGTGTGAAGTGTTCCCTTTGCTCAAAGGACATTTTGCTCATAAGATGAGGTAAAAAGACAGTTGTCTATTGATATTGCAAAGATTTTTTCCTTATATTCTTGAATTTCAGGGTTGGAATACTTGCAATTATTTTGGTCGGTGATGGAGCAGTAAATATTTGCTGAAGCTCTAGACAAGGTAAAACCACATGACAAACTGTCTTTTTATTATGGGTTGATGGAAAACTAAAATACTTTTATTAAGTACCTTAGAAACAAGGTTGATAGCTAATTGTAATAGGAAATGTAACTTATTTCTAGTTTCTCTGTTTAGATAAGGCACCAAAAGCCTTGATGTGTTATGGTTTGGGTTTGTTGTGTATGTATCATTCAGTGGCACCAAACAGGGCCTGGAGGGGGGTTTGTGTCAAGAACTTGACTCTCTCAAGCTGCTAGAAACAGCAGCCCGTAGCTCATGCTGTGTGTCTCGCGTGCATTCCCTCCTCTGACTTTTGCATTCGTGACTGTAATTTGGCATTTATTTACCCATCTCATGTTCTTTTGAACCTGTTTTTTATTAGACTAAAACTATCCAAGCAGTGTAAGCAGGAGAGTTTCCAGGAGGAAGCTCTTGAGGCTCGTGGAGAGCTGGGTACTGTTTAGTGCAGGTCCTTCTCCCTCAGCCTGCAGGCTGCTGCATTCTACTTGCTGACGTGCCAGGTACAAATCCAAACTGCTGGCACATCACCCGGGCATATATTCCGATGTTCTCACTGAAGCATGGGAAAGGGCTCCCAGGAGAAGCCATGTTTCCTAGAGGCCTCAGCTGCAGCTGTGGCTTCTGGAGATAACATTTGATTAAATGAAAGCTGCTGCTCAGCACAGCCTGTGGAGCCACAGTACCATCCCCTGCTCTTTGTGCTCACAGCTCCCCTTGACTGGGCTGGGCTGAGGAGCCTCTTGCAGCAGGACGCAGCTGAGATTTGTTAACTCGTGTGGGAGCAAGCCTTGCCCACCCTGAGCAGCCTCCAGGGGCTCCCCGGTCCTGCCTTGTCTCCCCTTGTGCTGTTCAGGGGTAGCCTGAGGGTGCTCCCTCGTGCCTCCCAGCAGCAGCTCCCTGGAGGTGCTCCTTGTAGTGTAGAAACCCTGGGGTGCTGCAGTTACAGCCTTGTGTGGGAAGTTCCTCAGGAAACACAGCTATTGCTGGTAACAAGGCTTCTTTGGAAGCTCCCAGCTATCAGAATTCTGGAGCCTCCTCTTGGAGTCGCGCTGGAAGCTCATGGACAGCTCCTTCTGCTTTACCCAAGGACATATTTTTCTGATAGATCTCATAAAGCTGTCGTGTTTAACACACACAAGTGTGTGAAGGTGACTGGACCAAGTCTGGTCTCAGGGGGAGGAGGCAGCAAAAACATACTCTAGGTGCCAAGTGCTAGGCATGGGCCCTAAATGAGGTATTCTCTACATTCTTGGTGGGTATTGCTGAAATCCAGTAAGAAAAACACCTGGGAAACTTCTTGGGTGAAAAGTATTGATAATACTCTTGCCTATTTTATAAGTTAAGTATTTTATTTCCATATGTTTAGGAGGTTTTGCCTAAAACTGTGTGCACATTTGGGTTTTTTAAATTCAGCAACTTCATCTTGATGAATCTTCTGGTGAACAGAAAAGGAACTTCTTTTTTTAATAGCAATAAAACTCTGTCCTTTGTTTTACTGGTAACTCTAAGTATTGAGTGATTCTGTGCAACCAAAAAGATTTTTTCCCAAGCTGTCGTGCAGTGAAAGGGAAGTGGTTTGCACTGCTCCTTGTTAGTTGGTCCCAGGAATGTTCTACCAATGAATTACTTTGCAAATCTTTTGATGCGAAGACTTCTAATTTTGTACCCTGTCCTGCTGGTATCCCTTGGGCACAGACACTGATTTACAACATACCTGTAATGCACAGTACGTAGATATTGATATTGAGAGCTGTAAATGTCAAGGGAAAACATGGCTCAGGACTGCTGTTACCAGGGTGTAATTAGATATCTCTGGCACCCTCACCTACTAGGTCAGGCCTTCGGTGAAAGATTTGGTTCTCAGTGCTAGTACCTTATGAAACTGTAATTTTTTTAATCCAGGCTTAATACTCTTCCTTGTGAAGGAGTAGGTTAAATGTGCCCTGTTAATTTGAGAGAGAATGTAGCAGTAAGAGGCAATCATGTGCAATTGGAAAGAAATATTTACGGTCAGTTTAGCAGGATCAGCTATCAGATGACCTCTGACATCCACCATCATCTGCTAAAGAGCTAATTAGCTGTAAAAGTAGATGACAAGTCAATCGCATCAGCACAAAGGATGAATTTGTCTTTTTGGGTTTTACTGATAATAAAATCTGCCAGGTAAAGATAGGCAGAGAGCCACCTGTGTGTGAAAAGCAAACTTTCCTGAAGGAAGGTTAAAAGAAGATGCAGTTGTAAATAGAAGCATAAAGGCAGGGTAAAGGTACAGAATGAGGGGGTGCTTGTGCTGAAAAGGGTGGAAGTTCTCACAGCTACAGTGACGTAATGAAGCACAGGACACAATTCAGTCCATGGACAGTAGATTTATTTCCATGCTGATTCAGATTGTCCTGGCTTTTAAAAAACTGAGCATCCTCATTGCAGCTCTTTAAGGATGACTTTTTTTTGGTCAGTGTTGTATCATGCTGTTCTCTGCATAGAATGTTGCATTGATGGCTTTACCCAATTGTTATTACATCAGGACTACCCCTTTTCTCTTCCTGCTTCTGAAATGTTGGTTGTCATTATGAACACAGTGTATGGCCCAAAGGCTGCATCTACTAAGGGGCTTTAAAATGCTAGTTACTAGTTTAAAAATTACAGTGAGGGAAAAATGGGAGCAAACTGCACTTTCTAGTTTGTGAGTTGGGCTCTGTGGGGTATAGTAAATCTAGAGAGCAAGTGATTCCCACTTCTATAGTAGCACAGTTAACTACACTGACTAATTTAAAGAAATAAAAAAGCTGAAATAAGGAGTGTTTACTTTCGAAGGGGACCTGCTTGAAGTTGTGCTAATATTCAGAATATGTTGGTGCTTTATGCCATTCTGGACCTGGCAAATGCTTCGCCTGTGTTAGCAAGTGGGTCAGGCATGGTTTCCACTATAATTTTTGTGTATGCCCCTGAGTTTCTGGAGCACCAGCCCTAAGCCAGGCCAGGTTGTTCTCAATTGTCTTCTGCTGCTGAAATACTCTGACAGCTGTTACAATTGTGGCAGCTGCTTTGTCTTCATTACATGGTTGAAATAAAAACCAAAATGAAAACAACTCAGGCCGATGTCTAAGGTTCATAGGTGAGGGGCTGTTATTTGATCGTTCCAAAAAACTGGATCAGTTTGTAAACTGTATCTGTAGGGAAGTCTCAAAACCCCTGAAAACCTCCAGCTAGGATGGTTTAGCCCTACTGAACTTGGCAACTTCTACACCACTGTGGGGTGTAGTTAACTGGACTACCTTTAACGAGACTTCATGAGAAGCCACTGGGATCTTCTTGCCTGTATTCTCTCATAGCTGAGCTACTTTGGTTTTGAGATACCTATGGGCTTTTCTCCTCCATCATGTGTCCTAATGATCCAAGTAATAAATTCAAGCAATTCAAAAGGGAAAGGATGAATCTCCTGCCTAGGCACGTGCTGGACAACAGCATCCCTGACGCATCCAGCCAGGGATTCACAGGGTGTGAATGTGTGTGAGTGGTGTGCAGAAAGCAGCACTCTACTACTGTATTATGTGCTTTAGCTTTTTCATAGAAATGTTTCAACAATAAATAGAGACTCACAAAAATTCACAGTCATTTGAGGATGTGGGGCACAGTAAAGATATCTATCAAAGTCTGCAATGTTCAACTGGTTTCATATTTTTAATAAAAAATCCTTTTAAAAATGTATTTTCAAATTATTTATAAAAAATGAGAATATTTTCTTCTGCTGTTGTCCTCTTATATTTTATTCAGACTCTTCTATCATGCCCACTGTGGTGCATGAACGCTTAGCTACCAGTGCACTACAGCAGAGCAGCATGAAATGGTATAAAACACTATCCCATCAGTGAGAAAGCATGATGGAAGGTTGTGGAGGGCTGTACAGGTCGGGGGAGAGCACCTTGAAGCTAATGTGAAATCTGACTGGTATGATGGAGACAGAGGTAGAATTACACATTTGCTCCATCTGGTGCCAGTCAGAATCCCAGCAGGAGCATTTGGTACCAGCTGCAGCCTGTTAATTCTGTGTTCAGGGCGACTGGCAAAAAGGGCATTGCAGTGGTCCAAATTGAGTGAAACAAACCAAAGCAGGAGCAAATACCTTTGCTTTTGAAAGGGCAGCTTGCTGGCATAGTCAGCTGGTGTTCCTGAGGTAAGAGATGGTGCATCGCTCAACAGAGAGCCTCAGCTGCCTGTGTTGAATTCCAGGTGCAAGGAGAAGTTTGTCTCCTAAATTGCTTACTAAGGGAACAAATTGCACTGATGCTTTCGAAATAAATAAATGAAAGTAAGAGATTGAAGGCAGGGTATGCACATGACTTTTGCACTACTTACTTTTAGTAAGTAAGTTTTACTTAATGAAGGCTTCAGATAGTTACTCTGGACTTCGGTATGGCAAGAAGGCAGCCTAGTTAGAAGAAGGGGTGAAATTTAGCAATAAGTCAATGGTGTGAACACTGGTGATGGTTCAGTTTGACTTGGGAATTGATGGAAAAACAGGTACCCAAGAAGAGTAACAGAGTTTATGGATCTACATCTCAATAGTGGCCCAATGGAGAAGAAAAGGAAGTGGAGCAGATTTGGGCCTTGGTTACACAGGGTAATGTGTCAGCAGAGAGGAGTGCAGAGGGACCGATTCAGCTTCCTTTTACCTTCTCATGTAAGTGATATACTCATGTACCAGCAACATAGGGTTTCAAGGCTTTATTTTCTAAAACAAATAATTTTCAGGAAGCAGTGTGTGAAAAAGGCATGCAAATTTTAAATACCTGAGGCACAGCATGTAAATATCAAAATATCAGGAGGGAAATTAGAGATGAGTTTTAGGTACATGTTTAGCTACAATTAGCTGTTCAGCACAACTGGTGTGAGACACTTGAGCATTCTTTATATCACAGAGTGACAAAGCTCATGCACTTGGCTGAACACTCAATGTACCTTCCTGGAATGCTTTGCCTTTCAAATCTGCAAGCAAACAGCTGACTCTGCATTGCAGTGTTTGTTCTACCTGTCCTCATCAGGTCTGTACAAGCTGGAGGAGAGAAGTTGACGGAAGTAATCGATAGAGTAAAGAATGATGAACCAATGAAAAGAACCTGACTGAAGGGCCACGACAGAGACCACAACAGTCATGACTGTATCATAATTGTCATTTTGGAGGATGCTGAATTAAAGTGCTAGCACAGAAATTACAGAATCGATAATTTAAACCTTGGCAAGTGTAAGGTTTTGGAAGAAAAGGCCACGAGCAGAAACTGTTGTAGACAGAAAAACACTTTCCCTACTCCTTAGTTTACCAGCACAACCATCAGTCATGATGGGATTCCAGGCCTGTTTGCACACTCCTTCAAACAGCAATAGTATGTCAAACAACTGGAGGGTGCGAGGGAAAGGGTGTCTTTATATGTGGAGATTACAGAAGTTGGGTTTCTCCTGGGTTGTATTGCTATCAGCTACTTGTGTGACCCTGAACACAAAACAGATGACTCCATTTTTTCAACAGAAAAAGGATTGTGCCTTTAGAATTTGTTTTTTGAGGGTACTTTGCTATTCTTGCATGGGTGGCAACTGTTGATGTCCATATGCAGCTTTCAGCTTAGCATTGCAATGATGTGAGTTAGTGTCAGCTGTAGTAAAAATGTGGCTTCAGATCTTGGTTCACAAGCTCTTCTCATGTTAATATTTGCCATTCTTGGAGTTTAGGGCAAGAATATGACTGAACGTTTACCAGACTTGTAGAACCACGCAGGACAGTGCCATGATGGATAATAAGTTCTTTTTAAATCTGTGACAACACTCCTATGCATAGAAGCTGAGTTTTAATTTCACGTGTTGAAAGATCTATTTCCATTTGTAAGAAATGCAAAAGCTGAAAAAAAAAAAGGGACAAAAAAGACCTAAACTGGACAGGAGGAAAGGAAGTGAAATACTGAAGACGACAGAGAACTATGAAGAGAAAACAGGAAAGGATATGTAAAAGCTTCGCTAGATGTCTTGAGGGGCTGTATTTGTTAAAATAAAATCAGAGCTGAGGCTGACAAGCCTCTAGAAACAAGATGCCTCTCACAGGGGCTGAGTCAAGAGGAGTTATCTCTCTCTTGACTTGCTGGCAACTCCCATCCTGATTCAGCAGTTTTTGGGGACTAATCTTTGCAGAAGCTCAGCTCTTAAAAAAATTATGAGCCAACAGAGATCCTCAAGAGCCCTATGTAATTTTGAAAACGTGATCACTGGTATGTGGCTCCTCAGTGCATGTAAACTCTGTAGTGCTCTGAAGATGGAAAGAAATGCTATTTAATTCTAAACCAAAAATTTCGGTTGGTAGGCAGGTTTTGGCTGTAGTCTCTATTTGTTATCATGCATAATCAGGAAAAGTAATTTTTCAAGTAGGAAAATTCATTATGGTTACTGAACAATACCTAAACTTGTTTCAAGGAATTAGGTTTTATTAGTAAATATGCATTTGCCATGAAACAACCAAGGTTTAGCTCTTTATTCTTACTGTTCTGACTCTATACTGCAACTGCACCTAATAAGGATCTCATATAACTTAGTTTCTTCTGTACTCTTCTATTTTGCCTGAGTTCTGTCCACCTTATTCAAGCCTGACAAAGACCATGTGGTGTGCACCAATAGCTTTTTTCAGATGCATTCAGCTTTAATTACCATGTGTCATATATTTCCAACCAGCTTGTGCTCTTGCAGAAAAAAGTTTAAACATCTCCATAAAGCAGTTAAAAAAATTATCCAAAACTAGGCTCAACTTGAACCATGAATATATTAATGAAAATCTCAATCTGTTCGCGGGCATTTTGTGAGCCGCGAAAAGCAGCATTAATCAAGTCTATTACTCAATTTGTGTTTTTCACTTGATGGTAGGAAATGTCACAGCATTTGGCCCTCTAAGTCCTGGTAGTAACACAGGCAAGGGAATTTGATTTTCAGCTTTCTCTTCAATGCGTCAATAACATTTGCTCGAGAATAGGATTTTCTCCTTCTGAGGGCTATAATGCAGAAAGTGTGTTTGTTAGCTCCCACAGTGTCCATGTTGCAGAGAGCATCCTGGCCAATTAGAAGATGTATTTATTTCCCTGTACCTTCAGGTGAAAACAAAGCCTGGAACTTGGCATGTGTGTCCTGCCCATAATTCATGCTGGAGGTGTCAATCAGTAAGCTGAAATGTCTACAGGTATCTGTGTCAGTGTCCATAGGGTAATGCTGCTTTTCATTTTCTGGTGAAGGGCATTAGTCTGGTAATGGCACCATTCCCAGTGTGTCTGCGAGCTTGCCTAGGAGTAAAGCAAAGCTCGTGAATATAGGTCAGGAAAGGACGTTGTTATAACTCGTGTCCTTGATGGAAACTGGTATGTGCTGAATTTGCAAAAAGTCTGAGTTCAGTGTCATCCGTTTTCAGTATTTCCCGAACAATTGATTTATTTCACATTATTAATGAACTTTGCAGCAGTTCCACTTGTCAGGCCTACTCTGCAGGGGTCAATGATGAGAGGAAACCTGATGTTAGTGGATCCAGCTTAAGTGATTCTGTCATGCTAACGATTCAATATATCAGGACAAATGTCAGCTCCTTCCAATATGTTAATTCCTCTGATCCTATTTGCATAAACTACAGTCAATGAAATACAAGTTTTCCCCCTAGGCTAGTTAATGGAGATTTGTAAAGGATTTTTTATTTTCATTTTTCTGAGATTTTAAGAAGGCTGGGAAGAGTGGGACTGCATTCCTGAACTCCATGTATCACCTGGAAGCAAAGATGTGACTTTACTTGAACATGAGCTCTTCAAGGTGTAGGTTTAGCAACCAGATTAGGTGATAGTAGAAATGAGGGCTGTGCATCCGTTGTATCTGATTTTGTAGGTCTCAGAAGGGACTGCTTGTGGTGTTGGTTTCTGGCCTCCTGTGCTCAAAAGAGAGGACTAACCCCTCAGGTTAGTGTGCCTCTGAGTGATTTCCCAGCTTTTCTGGCAAAAATATTGCCAAATTCTGCCTTCATAAAGTAGAAAACATCAACAAAGTACCCTTGGTAGCTCTCCACTGGGAAGTTTTTGGAGCACGTACTTCTGGCTCTCTGTCTTGCCTGAGTTCACAGTTGCTTAAGCTGCAGGTTTTACTTGGATTTAGTTTTGTGAAATGCTTACCTGTGGCTCATATGTTCTCTAAGATAACTTTACCATGGTTTGCACCTGAATTTGCCACAGGAATGACCTTACTCCTTAAAGTGCAGTTCTACATGCACCAGCCTTCCTTTAGGAATAAAGAAAAAATATTTAATGAACATTAGGAATAGGAAAAAAAATCCCCAGATTATTTCTGGAAGAGTTATTATTTGTTTTCATGCACTTTATTGTGGTCCACGTACTGCCTTTCTTGGTACCTGAAGATGCTACAGTGTTTTGGTAAACTAAACATTTTTTTCCCACAAGCATCTTAAAGGTATGCATTTAAAACAAAGTTTCACTGAGATTCTCTGTCACCACTTTGCTTCTACCATCATTAAATTAAAAATGAGGGATTTTGTTTAGTACTTCCCCTCTTCCCTGAATTTTTGAGATAATGCTTCAGTGTTTAGCCACAGCAATAAAAGCATGGAATACTAATGGTTGAACACACCATGAGGGGAAGCAGTCTTTCCCACAGCGTGTTAAAGTTTCCCAAGACAAAAAAAGATAAGTAGCTACTGCTTTGTTTTCTTCTACTTCCTCTGTGTATGAAATCACTTTGATAGATCTGCAGGAAGAGATTTAGTTGCAGATGGCAGAGGTCAGTGTATTGTGTATTCAATGTAGTCAATAATAAAGTCAGGACTTATGCTAACTGAATGTTAATAAGGAATCACAAGGACCCTGGAAAGTCATTATGTCTGGTCATTTGCTTCACAATATTGCTCCAAACAGGATCTGGAGGCCAATGCAAGGGGATTAAAAAAATAATCTGGAGGAATAAGGGAAAGCGGAAAGGCTAAAAATAGAAGGTTTGTGTAATGTGTAGCAGACCATTGTAAAGATAGAGAAGAAAACAGTCTTACTTCATTAAATTACTTCAACATTGAACCTCATGCTGGTCATCCTTTCTCCCCATGAGTTTGCTGTCCTGTTGGCCTTGGAGACCATCATGAAGCTACGTGTTTTTCCTGTAAGAGAAGATTCCTTTAGCTATGGCTGTAAAAGAGAAGTGACACACGCTGCATTCAGTTGCCAAGATTACAGAGGAAATAGTAGTATAGACATAAGTGGGCTAAATCCTGTAGCTCTAGATAATTGGGCAAAATTTTTGTTTGCTGGGATTTTCATGTCTGAACAAGTCAAGATTTGTCCTATTTTTGGTTTGGGCTCCAAAGGAGAAAATTATAGGCTATAGCATGACTCAGGTCAGTAGTCTCTCCTTCTTGCAAACCAACTATTTATTCTCCCTTACACTGAGTTGTTACTACTTTGTTTCCCAACCTTGGAATGACCAAAACTGGAAGAACAAAACCTCCAAATCCTAAATTGAATTATTTAACCTCACCCAGACAAAGTGATCTTTGGAGGAGTAATGTCACTGTACTTGATGTAGGATTTCAGTGTGGCTCCTCATCCTTGTTTCCAGAGGCTGCTAAGGAAGGAGACCTCTCTCAAGGCATTATCAAGGTAATCAGCGAGCATCCAGCAGATGTTGCTGCCCTCTGATATGTGGTTACCCCTCTCCTGGCTGGTTGAAGCTCCAGCCTTTATCACTTCAGTGAGCCATGACCAGTCCTGTGATATACCCAGTCCTACTACTTGGCTATGCATGATACTGTCTCTGTGCCACTGAGCTGGCCTCACTGGCTAATTTATTGCAAATGCCTATAAAATACATGTAGAAGGCAGATAGGTCTGTCATAAATCTGAAAGAGTTAGCTTAATGCTCCTATTGTTTGCAGGCTGGGTCTGTGGGCATAATGCCTGTGTTCATTATAATTTTGTTCAAGGGTAAGAGTTCAGTAGACAAAATTGCTGGTTTTACAGCAATGTTCCAGTATATTTACAGTGGAAAGGACCAGTGAGATTGTTAATATTGCGTTGAATTCCATTACTGGACAAGGTTCAAACCCTTTGCATAGGGCACCCTAATTTCCAGCAATTTTACAGTAGAAGAAGCTCAGCCTTTGCACACAAAGTCAGTGTGGGACATAAGGCTTCAGATGACTTGGGGTTAGGAAAATTAATAGTCTCATTTATAGATATGCTCTAGTCAATGAAGCCACAATATAGATGAAACGGCTTGAATTCTGGAAAAATTCAGCCTGGTAAGTGACAGGCTTTCCATTGGGATTAATTAATTTTTCTTGTCATGCAGTCTCAAGATTTGGGCACAAATCTTTTCTGCTGCCAAGTCTTCCTGAAGCAGGAGTGACTTCTATGCTTTAAAAAATGTTGCTTGTGTTCAAAAATATTAGGACCTGCAAAGCACTGTATTTTGAGGCATATCGCTTCCTTACTCAGCTTCTACACAAAGTCGAACTAAATATGATTCTGAGGGAGTTTGCCTAACCCAGCCTTTTGCAGATGTGAAACCAGGTGGTGATTTAGTTCATCATCCTGAAAGCAATGTGAAAGCTGAGCCTTTCCTCTTAACTCACGGGATGTTCCTAGGGGGAATCCACCATGCTGGATAGGTTTGAACAAGAAAATGTGTCAAAAATCTTCCAAGGACTCATCTTGTCTGTGCTCATCAGAGCAGATGGTAAATGTAAATAACCTGTGGAGCAGTTTTTCTTCAAACTATGCCCTCCACTTGTATTTTCACAGAAGCAATGCTGGTCCTCAAATATCACATTCTCCTTATAGTGGAAAAGCCTTTGGGAAATGTCCTGCATGCTGCTTTACAGGGAAAGGAAATTAATGAAAAATGAGTGAGTTGTTCCTCAAAAAATTGCTATTAACTGCCCTGCCACCGTCTGTTAGTACTCAGAGGAACATGTTCAAGGTATTCAAGTGTCACAGGAGCTTGGTATTTTGGTATATACTGGAGCCTTGATCCAGCAAAATGCTTGGTGCCCTCAGCCTCCGTACCATTTCCTCAGAGGAGAAAGCATGGAGCCCCTGGCTTGCAAAAAGTTTGTATTTCCAGTGACACTGTCTTTGTTAAAATCTTACACATAACTCCTGGATTGTATTGCACGTGAAGGGCTGTGAGGAATTATAGCTTTAATGTGTGTACATCCTTTTCTTGCCTTTTTGCTGTTATCCTTTATTCGTTAAGGAATTGTAGTGTTTCAAAGTTCCAATATGTAAAACGATGTTCATTTTTAGCAAACTTGGAAGCATGGAGATTAACTGCCTCTTTCTGCTCAACTCCAGCCTGAATGACATATGGGTGGTGACAAAATGGGGGTGAAGCACCTGTTTCTGTAGTGCAATCAAAGTATAGAAAGGGTATTTAGCTTTCATCACTTCCTAGTACTTCTAAAGAAAATGTGGCTGTTGTGTATTGAATACCCTCTATCTCAGAGTAATAGCATCTTGGAAGCTCTGATAGTCTTGTCTTCTTAAAACATAGAAGTTATGTAGTGGATACATGTATGATGCGACACATCACACCATCCTGGTTAAAACAAATGTGACTGTTTCAAGTATTAATACTCTCCCTCTACCAATAATTGGGGTTAGTGGGACTTACATAGGAAATTCTCACAGCATGTGGGAGAGAAAAGGAGACATGTATCGGGGATGACATTTTAAGGAAGAAAGCACAGACCCTAAAAAGCTGCACAAGTGCCCAAATGGAGCATGGCATTCAAGAGCAGCAATTTGCACATCCTGACTGAAGATCAAGTCTCCATAATAGTCCTTCTGCAATCATTTGGAAAATGCTGCTACCTCATGCCTATTGATCTCCTTATTGAAATCAATATTCATATAATGAGCTCTAACGTGTTTCTGACCTGTGTAAATGCAGTGCATTCTTGGAATGGGGAGTGGTGAGGGAGAAAACCCTGGTAATGGAAATTTAAGAATCTATCTTAAACCTGCATGAGAGACAGGGCCTTGAAAGATGTTTCTCCTAAGGAAGAGCATGCTGTGGTATACTTAATTTTGTTCTTGGCTGCTTAGGCATGTTTATGTATCGGACAGTCTTTGCTTATACAATCACCTAGCAATAACAAAATTAAAATAAATTAAAAGATATTGAGATCATAGGTACTTTGCAAATCATTGGTGGTACAAAACTGAATAAACCCTTGGGTGACACAGTTGGTCAGCACCTCTGCTGGTGAAACAGCGTGAAGACAGTGAATATAAGAGTTTGTGTCACAGAATCACATGGGATATGCTGAGTTGGAGCAGACCCACAAGGATCATTGAGTCCAGTTCCTGGATGTCCCCAGGAGTCACACCCTGTGCCTGAGAGCATTGTCCAAATGCTTCTTGAGCTCTGTCAGGCTGGTGCTTTGACCACTTCTCTGGGGAGCCTGTTCCACTGCTCTAACACCTTCTGGGGGAAGAACCTTTTTCTAACATCCAACCTAAAACCTCCCCTGGCACAACTTCAGCCAAGTCCACCTTGTCCTAGTGGTATGGAGAGAACTTGAATGTAGACTGCGAAGTTGTTCAAGGTAAACTTACTATGTTAATTTCAGAATACAGCAGGAGGTTCTCGTGTGTACATCTATCAGAGTGTGGCTGGTTTTTTTTCTGCTGTGGTCTTGTGAGTAAAGCACTCCAGAGAGATCTGGGGTATACATTTGGCACTGTTACTGCTGTTCTGGATAGGTTTGTTCTGATAGGAAACAGTTGGTTAGGTAGTGGTAACCTGGTTATTTTTCTGCACTAGTACTGAATGTTTGCACAGCAGTGGATGTAACGCCTGTGGTTTTGGTGTTGTAGGAAGCAGCCTAAATTACAGTGTTCTCAGTTACGATAGTCTAAGCTGTTGGTCTAGAAGTAATTGAAAATGGCATGAAAATGCTTAATGGGATCAAAGCTGATGATTTATTTATTAAAGACAAATTGCGACAGGCTAACCTGGCATCTGGTTTTAACAGGAGAGGCTCACTATTCAGCAGGTGTAGGATGTCCAACAGGTGTCCCACATGGGAAATGATTAGTGAAGGCAGGCAACAACAGGGGTTGAGAGAAGTGCAAAGGGGCCAAAGAAGCAGTTATATGCCACTGATGAAAGACAGTGTGGCTACAAATCTTGGAAGAAAGTTGCTAAGGGGTTTTCCCATCTAGGATTAGTCTTTGATGATCCTTGCTCAAATTTTCATCAGTGACATTGTCAGAACATTCACTTTTTGTGCTAAAGCTAGAAAAATATGGGATTTAACTGGAGAACTGGGATATCACAAAGCAGAAGAGAAACATACTGAAGACTGGAATAAAAAACACAGGTGGCTTTCCAACAGCAGGAAATGTGTCCAATGCCTTGTGTATCAAATACATCCATAATGAGGTAAGAAAATATAATTTGTTGTTGGCTAATGATAAAGAGGGGAATGAATGATAGGATAGCTCTGGGTTAACCAAGGTGAGATGGCTGCAGGAAAAATAAATATTGCTCTAGCCAAGGTAGATGTCAATCTGTGGCAGGGTGAGGTGCTGCTATTGTAACAGGCATTGAGGAGACCTCACACAGATGCACAGGTCTGTTCAGATAGAGTGCAGAAATTATTCAAATGCAAAAGAGGCACCTGGAAATAATTAAAGGACTGATCTGACTGTCATTCCAGAACTGAAAGAGCATGGCTTGCTTAGCCTAGCAGTATTCAGAGGTGACATCATTGTTTCCTATAAATCCATCAGGAGAGAAAATTTCTGCAAGAGAGGCTACTGTCAGCACAAAGCTGTGGATATAAACTGTGAACTGATTTCAGCTGGAAACCAGGAGACTTTTTCTTTTTGCTGTTGCCCGCTGGGACAATGAGGAAATTCCTCCTTTCAGCTTCTTTTGGCTCTTACCTAAGGGTATCATGGAACTTGACTGGTGTGTGAAAGGAATGGCAGGGGTACCTGAAGCCACTGGGTCTAAACTCCACTGCCAAGTGAAAAACTTGAAAGGTATGAGAGGAAAATACTTTACACTCTTAAACAGTTTAATGGCCCTTTACTGAGTGGCCAGCTCTCCTCCCCAGAAATTTGGGTGAGGAAGAGCACTGTCCTAATTGAGAAACTAGTCTGGCTCAGAAAAGGACCTTGAAAGCAGTTAGAAAAACATGGACACCACATGGAAGAAAGTGGTCGTAATTACTACAAATTAGAAGATAAGGATAATAGAAATTTGGCATGGAAGCAAAAAGGTGCAAGGAAAAACATGTGGCTGGCACTCTAGAGGTTAGTAAACACATCTTTCTATAACTGCATTAAGGAATGAAAGATCTCAGGAATAGTGTTGGTCTGCTGTTGGAGAGAGAATAAAACTGGAGATAAGAAAGCAGACCTTATCAAGGAAAGTCTCTATTGTGTATTTGCAGTAAAGGTCAGATGGTCATCATGTGATGTTGATCTGGCTTTTCATTCCAGCAGTGTAAAGGTTGTCAAACAGCAACATTGAGCTGGATGCTTCTGAAGTGGTGGGGTAGAGGGTCTCAAAGCTCTGCTGATTTGTTTTTCAAGAACTGCCTAAGAATTGACTGAGGGCTTGCTTGATAATAATCTTGAAACCTGTGCTTAAATTATGGTGAGACTGTGGAGAAACCAGTATGATGCAAACTTAGGGCAGCACTTGGTATTGCTTGAAGCACTGGTAAGATTAAGCCTCAGCAGCGGTTTCTGAGCAGCTGCTCCTTCCTGAGCAGGGAATGAGTTGCCAGCAGCATCTGTTGGGGTTGATTCTTGGCTCTGAGACATTTACACTCTTAGTGACCTGGCAGAAAGAACAAACCATAGCAGGTAACTTTTTCAGCAGGGAACAGAAACTCAGACTCGGATCACAGGGGAGAGACTTGCTATGTGGAACTGAACAAATAGTACTATGGGAGAAAATAGCTTCAGTAGCAATTTACCAAAAAATGTGTTGGATATTTTCACTCATGCTGTTTAAAATGAAAATGTTTTCCTCCATTAAGCATGCTTCAGACAGTAGTTGTGCCTGTTGCCTTTTGTGGAACATATAAACAATACCTCTGGAATCATCTGATGTGGGTTCAGCTTGTCTGTCATGTGCATCTCCTCCAGATGCTCGAATATCCTGTGTTGGTGGAGAAGCAAACGGTGAGGTTTGATGTTGAGCTGCTGTTAACACAGTAGCTATTTAGATTCTTAGAGCAGGGGGCAGGTGTCCAAGCTTTTGCCTTGCATGACTACTAATGCTAAAGTTTGTAAGGGAAAATGGCTTTAGAATTCTTTTAGAATGGTTCAGGCTAGCAGGGAGAAACAGTCTACTGAAGTGATGACAAAGATAAGACAACTTCTGATCTATTAATGTCACTTTATCAGCAGCCAGTACTGAAAACAATGAGTTCTTTCAATGTCTGATCTGGCCCTATATGGTACTTCCAAATAATTTTTTTGTTGTCATAGAAGGCAACTGGTATAATGCATCTCAGTCTGAAACCTGACTGAGATCATTGGTTTTCAGCCAGTTTCTGCAGAACTGAAAGAATCAGAATACAAGCCCAAAAGCTGAGTTTGGTAAATTTAAATTCTTCAATTTAAGTGGATATTGTGGTTTAAAAAGTGATTTTTCCTTGCAAGGAACTTGGCAGCTTCCTTCAGGCCTGAGAGAACCAATTAGCTCCCCAGAGGGAGGAGAGAGAGGAGACATTTTAAGCTGAAATTCTTTTGTAAGGCCATGGTGATGGACTATGATATATTAGACTATTCCTTGTAACTCATGAATGCAGCTGGGGGCATGCAGGGTCCTAATTGCAGCCCGGGCAAAGGTACACATGCTGGAGCAAGCAGATGTTG
>WEKY01050113.1:0-29315 GCA_013390045.1 Picathartes gymnocephalus
CTGAACGGCACCATTTTATTTGGTGGAGGGGAAAAAAAAAGCTAAATGTTCTATGTTATCATAATCATCATCATCACAATGAGCTGCAAATTAATTGAGTGACGTAAACAACTCCGACTGTGGAGTTATTTCTCAGAGTTCAACACTGGCTTTACTATCCCGTGAAGCTGCAGATGTGCTACAACCTTTACAATCAGTTTGATGAAGACGTAACTTTGGCGTCAAGCACAGCTCTATGAGAGCTTTAGGGATTGGGCTTACACTGACACTGTTCCGTGTCTGGAGGGACCTGCCCCAAGCCATGTCCCACCTGAAGAGCAAAGCAGGGTACAGAAAACGCAGCCTGGAGAGGGGCTCCAACTGCAGGGACCTCATCCCTCTCAGGACTAACACGATCATTCCACCTTAGGACTGGGTTTGGATGGAGACCAGAACTAATATCTGGCAAAAGGAGATGATGGTACAGGGGTCTCCTGGCCTAGTACCTCAGGCCCTGGGGAAAGGAAGAGGGCAGCATGCGGCCAGGGGTTTAAAAGGAGGCTGCGTCCTGCAAAACTTCAAGAGAGAAAACCCCACAGATGGATGTCCCAATGGACTCTCTCCCTTTATTCGAATAAAGTTGCAGGACATCTCTGTCTCCTCTACGGACACTGGCTTTTCACAGCGTGATTTTTATGCACACCTGTTTCCTTGTATCCGAGTACCACCAGCCTGCAGTGACTCACTGCCACTCCTGTCTGCAGGAGAAATGGAACTACTTTCCATTAAGGTTCTCCAAGAGGGAAGAACAAACCCAGAGGAGACAAGCAACCCCTGGAGGCATCCAAACTTCTGGACCAGATGCTGAGTGAGCTTCAGAGAGGGAGTGGTGGGTACATTTCCATCAGCCTTCTCCTGAGACTCAGCAGCCAGGGGTTTACACTGCACATCTGTGTTGGAAAATCTACCAAGTTTAAAGTTTTTTTATTTTATTTCTCTAGTCAGGCTTCGTTTGCCTTTGCTTTGGGGAAAGGAATTTAATTTTTTTTTTTTGAAGGGAGGTTACACCACTCATGGGAGATGAGATGAACATCTCAACAAACTGGGAATAACCAAAAAGACACCCAAAAAGATAATGACCATCAACAAAACATCAACGACCATCAGCAAACATTGACGAACATCTACCCAAGAAGATGCCCCATGGCATAATTGGAGACACCTGGTCAGGGAAAGGCTGAGAAGGGAATCAAGGAGTGTGGACAAAATCAACATCAGAGGCAAAGAAATCCAGGTCTAACAGGAAACCAAATACTATGAACTACTCTCAACTTTAGACCAATGAACATTAAACCGATTGATTCGGTAGATTTTCGACTTCATAAAGTTTGGGTAAAATCTAGTAAAAATTCCATGTGTCATGGAATGATTTTCTCTGCACACCCGGGCTATGTGTGGATGAAATTATTTCTGTTGTACATCCTAGACAGAACAATATTCTCGCAAGAATAAATGCGTTGATTTTCTAACACTAAAATGTTGTGGGAGGACTTTTGTTTTTCCTGCAGTTTCGGTGACACCTGGACACGCTGTGCCCGGCACAGCGGGAAGGGATCCATGGCAGCCTCGCTGCCCTGCTGCTGCTTTCACGCCCTGCAGGGCTGTTTCCCAGGCTGGCCTGGCTGCAGCTTCTCCCCAGCCTGGGCAGGAAGGCATTTGGCATCAGCTGACAGGGTGCCCAAAGTGCACCACTGGCCATGCACACCCTGAGATCCCCTGCAATTTCCCAGTTCNCAGCTGTGCCTCCTTCCTTCTCAAGGGATGGACAGAGAGGCTCTGTGGAAGGCAGCGTTTCCTGAAGGAAAGGCGGCCATGCCAGGCAAAGGCACAGGAGGGAATTGCTGTGGCAGGCTCAGCCCTCGGCGGGGCTATGTGGCAGCAGCTCTTCCCCCAGGGCCCGCCCTTGCACTGCCCGGCAGCAGCCAAAGCTGGAGGCAGCTCGGCTTTGAGGCCTCTGGAGCACGTTCAGAGCCCGTGGCAAACGGAACTCGTGCACCAACGCCCCTCCCGCTGCAGCTGCTCCCGGAGCGGGCCCGGAGTCCCCAGAGGCCCCAGGCACAGGAGGAGCCCCGAGCGGGAGCCCTGCCGCCAGCCCGGGCCAGAGCCAGCCCTGGCTCCCACACTGGGCACTAGAAAACATAGTACATTTTTACACTTCTGAAATAAAAAATAAAAGTGCATTTAACTGGTAATCTTTACTCTAGGAAGAACTAAGACACATTAAGACACCCAGCCTGCTGCAGAGGCTTTTTTTCCCACTGGAGATTTGTACCTACTCAGAACCAAATAACCTAAAATGGGGGTTTCTGCCAAGTTCACCTCTTAGTCTTCAGAGGCAAACTTTGAGCACAGCAGGAAGCTCCTGAAGTCACTATCTTTACTTCTTGAAGGACTCCCTCAGTTCTAGAGCAGAGGATTCTCTCAGCTTCTGGCCCTGGGCTCTCCTTCTGGGCTTTGTTGGCTGGCACAGCCTGTGCCAAGGGGCAGCAAGGGGCCTGCAGGGCCCAGCTCTGGGGCAAACAGAGAATGTCCTGCCTGTATCCACCGTGCTGCCAGCTCAGCAGTGGAGCACAGCACGGGCCCACACTCCCCACTGATCCCACAGATGCAGCTGGCACCACAACAGGCGTTCCTGATTCCCACAAGGGCATTGGAAAGGCTTCTGTCATGGAACACGCTGTGGCTGGAGTAAATGGCAGACCTGGCTTTTCCATGGCACGCAGGTGATGGCGGACCCCTGTAAGGCTGGCAGATGCCTGGGGTACCTCATGAGGCACACGGGGTGGGCAGGGCGGTGCTGTGGTTTCCAGTGAAACATGCAGGGCTTTGGATCATTTGTAAGTGGTGCATGTGGCTGGGGTTCCTCATGAGGTTATTAAGATATTTGGGGTCTCTTCAAAGCCTTACTGGAGAGTAGAGACCCCTGTAAGTCTGGCAGGGGGCTTGATTTCCTCATGCTTTCTGTGGCGGTTCAGTGGTTTCCCTCGAGGCCCGAAGAGGACTTGAGTCCTTCCTAAGGTGTGCAGGATGCTGGATTCTTTTGTGAGGATCACAAAGCTATTTTGAAGTCTCTCCAAAGGTGTGCACAGATTCCTTGTAAGGCAAAAAGGTATATTTTGGGGTCTCTGCTAAGGTGTGCAAGGATCCCTCATGAGGCAAACACAGGGATATTTTGGGGTCTCTGCTAAGGTGTGCAGGGATCCCTCATGAGGCAAACACAGGGATATTTTGGGGTCTCTGCTAAGGTGTGCAAGGATCCCTCATGAGGCACACACAGGGATATTTTGGGGTCTCTGCTAAGGTGTGCAGGGATCCCTCATGAGGTGCACATGGAGTTAAACTCGAGGGGGTTTTGCTCTCTTCTCGGCACAGCAAAGGGACACTCTCGGCCGAGCTTGTGCAGAGCTGCAGGAAGGCTCCTGCAAAGCCGCGGGCCCGGCGGGCGGAGCCCATCCCTGCGGGGCCGGGCGGGGCCTCTGGAGCCGCCGCGCCCTCGTCGGGCCGGGTCCCGCGGCCGGGCCGGGCCGGGTGAGGGCCCCGGCGGGGAAGGGCCGCGGCCCTGCGCTCCGATGGCGCTGCCGAGCTGCGCCATGGCCCTGTGCTGCAGCCAAACTCGCATTTACAGCCACGGCCGTGCGCCGGGGCACAGCAGGCACCCGGGGCTACAAGTGGGGCCGTGGCTTGTCACACTGAGGATGTCCTTGCAGTGCCCAGTTCCCTCAAGCAGACGGGGAACCCAGCACACCATAAAAACGGTTCTGATCTGTGCTCCCGTCTGGACTGGGATCGTGATATGCATTATCTGAAGTCGTGGCCAATGACGGTGTGAAGATCTTGGGGCAGGATGGAGCCAACTTCTCAATGTCCCTTTCCTGACAGAATAATCACTAATTATTAATCCTGGCCAAGAGCAGCCCCAGGAGCACTGGGCAGAGGCAAAGCAAGGTGGGGAGGAGAAAGAGCAGGGATGAGATTGCCCTTGAAAGGCAGACGCGCTCTGGGGCTGCTCTCTGGCCCAGACTGAAGGTGGGTCTGTCCTGCCAGGGAAGGGCTTGGCCCAGCTCTTACATTCCAATAAAGAGAGGGAGCTGTCACACCAGTGTCCGGGTGGTACCAGCAGCAAAGCCCACGCGGCACCAGCACGGGCTGAGCTCTGTGTCCAGGAGCAGCCGTGGATGCCCACGGTGGGGGCAGGCAGGAGGCAGGCAGGGGCTGCTGTGACCAGTGGCGGGGCCCCGAGGGGCTGGAGGAGCCCGTGCTGAGCATCCTTGGCCTGAGGGCACATTTCCTTCCCTGGGATCATCTGGGCCTGGGCCTCCTCCAGTGGCATGCCCGGGAAAAGAGGGAAGTCAGCAAGAGCATCTCCAGGGACAGCCTGACCAGCAATGCCAGCAGGCCAAACAAAGCTTTCCCTAATTAACACACACTTGATAGGACCCAACTGCTGAGCCATCACCAATGCAGGCTGCACTGCTCCTCTGGGCGAGGGCCCCAGCAGGGAAGGCCCGTGGGGCCCAATGGGGCTGATGAGCAGCAGCAGAGGCACCACAAGCCAGCTGCAACCACGCTTCATTTCTAAGTGAAAACACTCAGCATAGCCAGGCTGGAGCTCTCCGTAAGGCAAGTGGGGACTTCGGAGTCCTCTGTAAGGTGTGCAGGGGGCTGCGGTCCCTCATGAGACAGACAGGGGGATGTTTTAGCTTCCTTCTGAGGTATGGAGGCCACTGAGGTGCCCTATAAGTCGTCTGAGGGATTTGGAACGCTGTGTGAGGCATGTGGGGGTTTGCGGATCTCCATTAGGTGTGTAGGTGTGATGGACAGAATGCCACTCTTAGCGAATCTCAGCCAGAGTAGAGTTTAATAAAGGCCTAGGTGGCAAGGGGTCGTCACGTGCTGACCTCACACCGTGACGTCTCGTTGGTTCATCAGCGACTCCCAGTCGGTCGTGGCTGCCTCTGCTCCTCTGTTGAGTCAGCTCTGGGTCCATCAGTGGTGGGTGGTCCCTTGTGGACCGCTCTCCCAGCTCTCCAGTCACTGTAAATGTCTGAAGGTCGAGGAATCCAAGGACCCTGAAGGGCTTGGGAGGCCGCCTTTTATATAGTTCAGGAGCTCTCCTGATTGGTCCATTTTCAATCCCGTTCCTCATTGGTCCTTTTTGGGATTGAAAAGAGTCTTGTCTCTTATTGGCGCGTTTGTGGTTCTAGGGTCTGATTGGTCTGTGTCTGGTATGAAGTCATCCCCCAGACCTTTCCAGAAAGTCTCATCAGACCGGGGTCAGTGGCATCTAATTGCCGTGTTTGCAGTCTTTCCCCCTCCCTTCCCTAGGCTTCATAACTTGGAACAATTAATTTATACAACATTCTTAACTTAGACAACACTTGGAACACTGGAATAACTAATACATACATTAAACTTAGGATCCAAAGTAACCCATTTCTCCCACAGGGGACTGGGGACCCCTGAACAGCACGCAAAGGGGCAGAGATCCCCCTGAGGCCTGTAGGGAGGGCTTGGATTTGCCACTAAGGCGTGCAGGGGGCTTGGGGACCTTCCTCAGGCATGCAGGGGGCTGGGGTCTCTCCTGAGGCACATTGAGGGGGTTTTGGGGTCTCGTTTCAGGTGTGCAGGGCCTGGCGACCCTCGTTAAGTCATTCAGGTAGTTTGGAGTCCCTTGTGAGGCATGCAGGGGGTTTGGGATTCTCCCAAGGTGTGCAGGGTGCTGGGGTCTCTCCTGAGCTACAGGAGGGCGTTTTGGGGTCTCCTCTCAGATGTGGAGAGCGCTGTGGACTCCCATACACATGCCGGTGCTTTGGGTCCCTCGTGCTGCACGCAGTGGGGCCGGAGTCTCTTCTGAGGCACGCACGGGACGGAGTCCCTCCCGCGGTCCCTCCCGGGGCCCGTCCGGCTCGGGGCAGCCGCCGTGCCGGGAACCGCAGCGGGGAGGGGCCGAGGCAGCGGTTCCCCGGCGGGTCCCACTGCACGGGCACGGCAAGGCCGCTGCTAAGCGCCGGCCAGGCGGCCTCCGAGCCCCTGGGCCACGGCCCCCGCCCTGCCTCTATCGGAGCCGGGAGCATAGCCCCGCACAGGGCGCCGGGACCACAGCCCCGCACAGGGCGCCGGGACCGGGCACCGCCCACCAACCGGGGCGGGACGGAACCGATGCCAGAGGAGCCGTGGCGAGCCCCGGGCAGAGTCCTGGCGCTGCCCGCCCGGCTCTCCTGGGCCTGCGGCCGTCCCGGCCAGGAGGGGCCCGCTCTGCGCCGCGCTCTCCCCACAGAGCGCAGCTCCGAGTGAGCACCCGGCTTCTGCCGCGGCCTTGTGAACGCTGAGGGGGATTTGGGGGCGGAACTGAACTTGCCAGAGAGAGAAACAATTCATGGGAAATTTCTTTAGGCCTTTTAAAAGATTAACTGAGAAACAACTTCAAATGCCAGGCTAGACCGTGTGTTTTCATGTGTGGTGATTCCTTGAAGAGGCTTTGTCACTCGTGCTCAGGCCCGTGGTGGCGGGCCGTGTCCCAGCGAGCTCTGATGTATGCAGCATGGCTCGAACAGAAAACGAGTCAGCATCTCCACACATGCCCAGGGTGTCAGATTCAGGGTGTCATACAACAGGAGTGTTCCAGCAAGAACAGGCATTTTGACATCCTCAGGACGATGTGCCCTTGTGGTCCTGCTGGTGGATCAGAGAGAAAAGCCAAATTTGACAGACTAAATTTGACTGTAGGAGAGGGATGGCTCAGCAAAGGCCCTGGGGACCTGTGGTGCCAGCCAGTGACCAGGCACTCAGACACAGCAGGAAGACCCCAGACTATCACACTTCAGCTGGGAGGGTACAAAAGCCATGGGGTTTCTTTGTTCAGGCTCCCTCAGAGGCACCAGCTCAAGCTGTTTCTGTTCCAGCATGATACAATGGTTTTAAGGATCCAGAGGTCTGATACTCTACTGTGGAATACATCCCACACTTCCAATCTTTTGGGTATTTAAGAGCTTTTGATTTCCTTTTGTACCCAAGATAAACAAACCCCCAAAACTGCACAAATAACTCCTTTACCATTTCCTCCTTTTACTTTCAGCTGATTTTTAAACTGTTCTATTTGCTCTGCTACCTTGTCCTTATCTTCCCAAAATTCCTAGGCTTGTTCAAGTCCAGCCTGGGACGGTGCCCACATTTTGTTTAGTTCTGTAGTAATTTATCCCCAGCAATCCTGCCGACCACAGCGATTTAAATGTTGCAAAAACCTAACTCTGGGCTGCAGTGTATGAAGCACACTCGGGTGTGAGATAGCAGAAGAGCAGAGCAGGCACTGAAGAAGGGAGCATTTGGTGGATTAGAAGCTGGTATTTGGTCTAGCCTGACTGCTGATGCTAACGCAGAACTGCCTGTCGTGTTGCCTTGCCTCTTTGCAAAGCTGGATTTCTGTTTGTGATTCACGTGTCATATTTTCCTTTCAAGTGTGCCTATTTTAGGATGATTCTGCCAAAGTGGCTGATTTAATCTGAATTTGATATAAAATCATCTAACAGTTGAGGCATGTATAAATTATCTGTATTTCAAACTGGTCTATTTTTAACTCTAAATGTTAGTCATTTACAGAAATGAACAAAAATATTTTGGAAAAGGATAGGTTCTTGTTTAACTGCTTAAATCTGTCAAACTGGATGAACTGTTCCTTCTGCAAACTGGCATTCCAGTCCAGATCCTAGGGCTGTAATCCAAAACAGTGTTAGGATGATGCCCCAGTTGATTCTGTTTTATTAGATAAAAATGCCTCTGCAAAGTGTATTGCAAGCAGTAAGGTTTTGATTAATGTTCTTTTAGTATTATTATATCACACTTCTTTACGCAAGTATTTGTTCTGTGTAAATATGAAGAGAATCATATCCTCATGAAGATTTCATAATGAAGTGTTTTTCCACTTAAGAGTAATAAAAGTTTAGCTAATAAGGTAAAATTTTACTCTTACTCAAAGCACTTAAAATGCCTCAATCAATTTTCTGTTAAAAACAGTTTGAAGCTTTCTTAGCCAAAAGAAGTCTAAATTAGGGCTTGATGACTACAGCTCAACAGAGTGCATTTCTCTACTGCAACACCTTTTAGAAATACACTGGTTACAATTATTTAAGAGATCTGAAGGGAAGTATTGTCTGCTGTCAATAACACATCTCAAGATCTGTTGATCTGTCCATTATAACTCTTGGTCTTATTTCAAAATTTCTGAAAGGAAAAGAAGTTTCATACATTCAGTCAATATTTATTTTCTGCAAAGTGAAATCAAGTATCATTAATGTAAACATATGTAATACATAAATATTAAATCAATCCATTAATCCTTTGGGGATCATGGCACTGAACTTATGGCAATCGTGTAACTTGAAAATAATGTTTCTTGCCAAAAACAGGTTTCTAAATCAATAAACACATCTGAGAACAGGAGAACCCTTCAAGATATAAAAGCACAGTACCTGAAACCAACTGTTACAGAGAATGGTCACATGGAGCTGTTCTTTCAAACTATGTGGACTGAACAATTGCCACTAAAACTCCCTCTAAAAAAATAAAATTATTTGTTAATAACTCCTATTACCTAAAGTTAGGTAGATCATGCCGGGTAGCACAAAATACAGTAGCTGGAAAATGCAAAATAATTTGGTAGGCCCATCTAATGCTTCGGCAGAGCTGTGTAGAAATCAGGAAGGATTCTCTGTTCCCTCTTTAATCTTTTTCCTTTTTTCTTCCAGTGCTTGTTTAAATACAGTTTTCAAGGTATTGTAAACATACGGCCCATTCTCAGAATCGAAGCTTGTCTAATAAAAGAGAGATGTTTCAGTTCAGTTGTTAAATAGATGCCACACAGCAAAATTCAAAGAAGATGCACAACATTAAAAAAAAAAAGCTTTGAGATTTATCAAAGAAAAGATGTGTTTTCAGTTTTATGCTGACTAGACATTAAAATAAACCAGAAGAAGAAACGTGGTGATTGTTTTAACAGCCGGATTTACAAGAGATGAGGAAGCAGCACCATGAACATTCTGTTCAAGCTCAGATTTCATAGGCTGAATCTGAGAAGAAATCTGAGCTGAGCAATAGCTTCACCTATCGCTGTTACTGAAAGAGCCCACAGCAGAAATTAGTTATTCACATCCTGTGTTACAGGCCTGGAACAGAACTGACTTGCAGTGTAATTTCAGAAAATGATTTAAGTTGATGGAAAGACTTCAGGTGGTACAGAATCTGCCAAAGCCTTTGGTAAACTATTTCCAGTGATTAGTCAGTGTCACCTCTTAAAAATGATCTTTTCCCTAATTTGAAGATGTCCATGAATTGGCAGTGGTCCAGAAACAGAAAAATTAGACTCCAGGATTGAGGCTGTAGTGACAGAATTTAATTTTGTTGAGAATATTTCCAACCCTTTATGTATATGATTACTATAAAATGTAAACTCTGAAGTAAATAAGCTTCACACTGAAGTGTGAAGGAATTACTGTAGCCTTTCTCACAGAGGCCTCCCTCTGTTAATTCACCCTTCATGATTTAAACCAGATAAATACAATGTCATGGACAGTTATTTGGGATTACTTGCCTTGGTGAAAGCTTTAATAGCACGAGCAAGTAAGGCCTCCTCCACATCAGCTGGCAGCACCTGCAGGTTCACCACACAGTGCAAAATACAAAGGATAGTCTGATACTGCTCCTGGTGGGGAAAAGGAACAGCAGCTCCTTAGAAGAAATACTTCCATGAAAAGCAGTTCAGCCCTCAGGTTTTGTTGCTGTTTAAACATCAGATTGTGCCTTCCTGTACTGAAACCTTCAGATGCAGGAGTTGGTGGGGAATTCTCACCAGACTCAAGAGCCTCTGCATAATTTTTTCAATCAGTGGGAAAACTCTTCTCCTGAGTGCCACAAACTGCTCTGGGAACTCCGTGGAATTTCTGGGAATTTCAAGATCCCCTCCACAAAACAGTACCCTTCCTGTGAATTGGCATAGGAAAGGTGAGATTTAATTTTTTCAGCCCAAAATGCTGTGCATGTTTAGGGCTCTTGTCCCAATCTTACACCTCTCTCTGTCCTTCCAAGTCTCCATCACCACTGGAAGCTGGCAGAGAGACACTTGAGCAGTGCTTGCAAGGAGGAGGAAAGGGAGGAACAGATCTTTGTGGCTGCTCCTTCCCATCCCTTATCCAGCTTAATTAAGGGGCTGGAGCATCTGTGACACAAGCAGCCTGCTCTAGGTAACTCTGTTTTGAGCAGGACAGGTGGACTAGAAGATATCCAGAGATATCCAGACAACTCACACAATTCAATACAGAATGAATTCTCATTCTAATCTGGAAGGAGATTGAGGTGTCTTTTTAAAAGTGCAATTCCCTTGCCTAAAGTTAAAGAATGAATTGTCAGATCCAATATGTACCTTTCTCAGCAAGTAGAGTGCATCCTGGGATTCTGTGCAATTTTTTGCCAGCATGTCAATATCATCTTTGGATATAATAGGTTCTTTCAGCTGCTCTATCCACGACCACATCAAGCTGCAGAGGATAAAAGGATCTCTCTCAGTGCAGATTTTATCCCAAGCTCCATCTCGAGAATTCAGTTCTTTCTTAAAACAAAACAAAACAAAACAAAATTGAAAATGCATCATCTATTTACTTTTGCCAACGTTCTCTTTGATTGTAGCAGTACTTGGCTGCTTATGTTCCAACAAAAAAAGACTTCAAGAGTTATAAAAAAAAAATAGTATTTTTTTCCAGAGTATCAACATTAATCAGCAGTAATATAAGTGATTCTTTAAAACACAAGGATGACAGCAGCAATGCAGCTGAGAACCTCCCAGTACTCCACTGGAATACATAAACCAGCTTTGCATTGCAACTTCAAAGCAAATGTTGCTAATAGGATCTGAGTTTCAGGATAAGCAATTAAGTTTCTACTAAATTCTTTTCCTTTTACTCATGAATGCTCTGATTAGTTCTGAGAAAGCACTGATGAAAACCAACTCAAACCCTTAAAACCTGTACTACTACAGTGCCACCAGCAGCCACATTACAACCAGAGATAATGGCATCAATTCCCCCCAGTTAGGAAACTAAACATAAGCAGAACCTCCACCCCCCCTGCTAAAGACCAGAATTTCTGGGTGCATTTTGCCAGCCTGTGAAAGAACTGACCCTGGACCTCATATAAACTGCTATCCCAATGTGGCACTTCAAAACTCCACGTGGCATTTTTTCCATTCCAAGAATTCACTGAGGTGAAATATGCAGAGCCCATAGCATGGAATTGAGGTAAAAATTACCTGCCACATTTCTACCTTCTGCTTCACTTCATCCTCTCCCAGAAATTCATTTATATCTGCAAGTGCTTTGGCTGCCAAAACTCTTCGGGATTCCAAACTTAGTTCTGACTGCAGAACAATGTGTGGAATTGTCTCTGACACATCTCTGCTACTCTGGCTTTCATATCCAATGGAAAAGTTCGCTTTGGAAGAGGAAGAAGAAGAGTCAGAGTCCTCGGAGAGATAGACTCTCCTGCCATATATATTGGTCTTGTAGTCCTTCCTATGAGCAGTCTCGTTGGCAAAGCTGTGCCTCGGCATCCCGGCTTCCTTGGGATTGTGGATGGATGCAAGGCCTGAGGAAAAGGTCCTGCTGCGTTGTACTTCTTTGGTAGAGTTCCTTCTGTGACAGGAGCCATCCTTTCGTCCATCCAGATTAAATCTGCCTTGACTCCAGAACCTGCACGTGTTATGCACTAATGCTTCTTTGTTCAACTCCAGCTGTGGCTTTGCCTCACCTGTGGCAGAATATTCCTCCCCACTGTTCTGCTTGGGCTTGTTGTTCACTAAGATCTGAGCAGGCACTGTCCAGGCTGTGTCATCCTGTTCGAAAAGAAACTCAGTTCTCCTTAGGTCTGACTCACTGTAGCTCAGACGCCTTCTCAGATGAGTAAGAGGCTGCAGGCATTCGACATTCCTTCTTTTACAGAAAGCATCACATTGGTGTCCCAGGGAGAAGTGTGAGTCCTGGGTGTCCAGAACAGAGGAGTGGGCGTGGGACGAGTCCGACGTGTCGCTGTCGTGCCTGGCCAGCTCCCGCTCGAGCTCCGTGGGTGCCAGCTGGGACACAGTCTTCTCAATCTCAGCCGAGAGGTCTGGGATGTCCAGCAGCTCTGCCTCTACCACCTGTCTGTTCTCAGCCAGGTCCAGCAGCAGCTTGCACACCAGGTGGATGAGTTTTGGCACGTGTTTGAGGTGCCTGCTCTCGTAGCCATGGAGCAGGTGCCTCTGGCGGGTCAGGTACTGGGACAGGGTGACCGCGTGCGCCTGGGGCTCACAGCACGCGAAGACGTTGCGGAGAGGGACCAGGAACTGGGAGAACTCCCTGACACAGAGCAGCTGCCCCCGTGTCTGGATGGAGTTGGGCCTTTTGGCTCTGACAAACAGAATCGCCTGGTCAGCGCTCATTCTCGTGGCAAACACTAAGTAGCAAGCTATTAGAACACCTGGAAAATACAAACACAGGGTTAGTGAAGGAACTGTCAGACTAAAACAAATACCCAGTGGAAATAGGGGATAGAAATTGATATAGGTGAAGACACAGTGTCCTCTATTCTGTGATGCTGTTGCTTAAATGTAATTGCATGTGAAGAAGCACAAGCCAGTGAAGCCCTGCTCACTTCATTGCAGTGGGAGCTCCCCACAGTCTCTCCAGGAGCTCCACCATCCACAAACATGGGAACAGTGGGGGCTTCTATGGGAAGGGCACAACCAAAAAGGACTTGAAAGAAGCAAATGAAATTTTAGGTGCTCCACCAAATCTCCCTGACCCAACAGTGAGTGGCAGGTTTGTGAATGTGTTATAAATACTGAACAATGAAAGTGTACCAGGGGAATTTTTCCCTTCCAAAAGCAGCTGTCACATCTGAATGTAATGGAACCATTATAAAGATGAAAAACTTCTCTAACCTTACAGGTCTTTCGTTTTAATATACTAAAACTGATCTTCTCTAGCCTTTGAGGACATTTGGACAGAGTAGTTTAGCACTTTTAACCATTTTCTAGGGGCCCTGCAATGAGACAGAATCTAGGCCAGTAGTTACTGGTTTATAACCAGATGGTTGGAGTTTCTGGAGAAGCCCTCGGCTTCTCCTGCACGAGGCACATACCTGTCCTCCCCAGTCCTGCGTGGCAGTGAACAGCCACCCTCCCCTCCTGCAGGGCAAAAGACATCACTTTCACCATGTCAAGGATAGTCGTGAGAGAAGCCACTCCGTAATCCTTCCATCCAAAATTATAAAAATAAACTAAAATAAAAAGAGAGACAGTGATTTTCTGCCACACTGAATGTGAAAGGTGTAGTACTATTTGCAGAGGAGAGATTACTAATAAGAAATTATAGTACTAAATTTTCATAATGGAGCTTAAAATCTGACTACAACTTGTTTGCAAGACATTATTTTCCCATTTCAGTGTATGCTTGCTACTGAAATTTGATAGATACACAAAGCTAGCAAAGATTTGTCAAACTCAAGTTCAGCTAGAATGTAAAAGGTGTAACAAAACAGTGATTCATGCCAAATTACTGAGCTATACATAGAAAGAGGGCAATTTTTTCTTTTCAGAAATAAAAGCACTTCTTCAGTCAGCAGCTGCTTGTTAAAGAGAGGCACTTTTTCTCTTCTCACCATAACAATTGTTGTACGTGAAAATACAAAAATACTGTCAGGAGTAGTGTCCTCACATGAAATAACCTTTTATAGTCTAGGTAAGAAAACATGAGTGCACCAGAATTTGACACACCGTTAATGGCTCAGATATTTGTGAATGCAGAAGAAAAAGAAAAAGGAACTGTGTCCTTCCTTTCTTCTAAACACCTGAACACAAACCCTCCATCTCTCTCTGCATAATACACAAACTTCAATAATGTGTTATTTACTCTTCATTGTACTTGCCAGATTTCACGTTTTGTGCAATGTTTCCTACACAGCTGCATTTAATTCACAGGAATTCAAGTAAAAATATCCTTAAATGCCAAACTCAATAATTAATGAGGAACAGCAGCAGGAGGGAACTTACTGCCAGCCTCCATGAAAGCTTCAGGAAGGTAGGTGAAGCCACTCTCCTGCTCCAGGGGGTTCCCACAGCTCGCGTGCTCCCCAGGACGCTGAAGGTTAATTATGGTTTTTATGCCACATCTTAAGGAAGGAATAGATGAGTCAAAGTATTACATGCAGCCAAAATCTCATTATCCCTTATATTTTGAAATGCACATTTATTCTTAGTGGAGAATAAATCTTTACCTGTAGAGCGTTAAAATGAAAGGATCTTTATCAACAATCCAAATCTATGTTGAAAGAAAAAATGGATCAGGAATTACACCAGTAATACTTACAATAAATAATGACTAAATTTGTTACCTTTCAAACTGCTCAATAATGTTGTACTTTTCAATTAATTCTGTTGAGGGTCGAGCCATAGCCAGGATGTTATCTGTTATCCTGAGGAATCAGAAAAGTAAATAATAATGTTATCATGAATAATTGCCTGGGTTTCAGTCTTCCAAAATAAGATTACTGTTATATTCAAGAAAGAGAGAAATACCTTGGTGATTAATTAGAAATTACTTTAAAAAATTCTACTATGCCATAGTGGTAGTAATAAATCTTACTAAACTGATACAGATAGGACATTATCAAAAGACAATTACTGGAACTGCTTAAATACCAGGACATAAACAAAAATTCCTTGGAACAAAAATCTGGACCCAGATCCCTGTTTGTCCTTTTAAGGTTTGTAAATGCTGTTTAAGCATTTGCTGTTAGAAAAAAACAATACGAATGTAAGGATACATTTCACGTGACTCTTGCTGCACATGAACATCCTTCTGAACACATGCCCACATTATTTCATCTGCAGGAAATGCTTTTACTTTTCAGTTCTATTTTTAACGTTTAATTAATTTGCATGCTAATCCTTAGTAGCCCAGAACAGCTTTTTTATAATTCATGACAGATAGGCATTTATTCTTTTGGATCTGAACCAAACTTTCTGTAAGTCAACAGGAACCTCTCACTGTCTTTCCTGGGCTATGTACAACAGCCACCCCATTTAATTCCAAATCAAATTCTCATGATGTTTTACAGTTAAGAGGCGATTTTAAAAAGCCCGGCTACGTTGCCGTGTTGAGCTGCTCACCAGGAGGAGTAGAGCCCCTTGATGGCCTGCTCGTGCTCAGCCCAGCGCGCGGGGTTCTCGTACTTGCAGGCGCGGCCGCCGCAGGCCACGGAGCACTGCACGTGCCCGGGGATGACGTGGCGCAGCCGCTCCCCCACCTTGGTGTACTTGGCCGTGGGGCGCCTCGAGCTCCCTGCGACACAGAAAGGCTCCTTAGCGAGGAGCTCACACAGCCCCTCACCTGAAAGGCACCCGTTCGACCTCAGAACGAACTCACAAACACCACAAATACAGGGATATGTACTTCAGGCTCGTTGTTCAAGTAAGGATTCTGAGGGGAAAGAATTGCTTGCATTACAGCCAGTTATTTTTTCTGATGAAGTTAGAGTGACATCCTGTGCAGCTCAAAAAAAGTCATAGTCCTCTTCAACCTGGAATCCAAAATAGTTAGCCATATCCTTGGTGTATGCATGAATGTGTGCTTCTATTTTACCTGTTGGGTATGACTGAGTTGCTAGAGTAAAAAGCATGTATTAACACTTGAATAAGGAATCAATGAACAAAATATAAAATACAAAATACAGAAAGAAAATTAAACCCCGCTATTTTATCCACACACACACAAAAAATACAGTTAACAGAACAAAGTATAGTAATACCGAGAAAACACCCAGAACTGCCAACAGTCTCGATGAAAAGTACTTTACTTTTTTTTTCAGGAAAAGTTGCATCCAGCTCCTCGGGGCTGAGCGACGACAGAGCCACCATGACCCGGTGCGTGGACGAAGAGAGCAGCTCCACTACGGAGCTGCGGCGCCGCTGGCTGAGGCGGAGAAGGGGATCGGAGGAGGAGTGCCTCCGCCCCTGGAAGAAATGGCTGAAGATGCTGACGGCCGAGAGCCGGCGGGGGGAAGGCTGCATGGCTGCGCGGCCCCAGCTCCGCCCGGCGCCGCTGCCCGGGGCGCTCTGAGCGCAGGGGAAGTAGCTCAGCGCTGAAGTTGCGGGAGCGGAGCATCCCCGAGCGCGCTCCGGCAGCTGGTCCCCGGGCTGAGCTGTCGCCATGGGAACGGAGGATGCAGGAGCTGCTGCCAGCCAGCCCCGGGCTGCTCCCCTCCACAGGGATTTCGTCTGCTCGGGACAAACTGTTCCGCCGCTTGGTGAAAATAGTTGCATGTCAAGTAGGTAATTTTCGAAACGCACTGGGAACAACCGAAATGTTTGTCATAAACAATGGGAGTATTTAGTTCCTGCTCAATAACAGGCATTCAGAACTCGCTAAGACACAAAATACTCGATTCAACAGAACAATCAAAATGTAGCTGGAGGCTCTGCCTCCTGAGAGATCTGTAAGGAAGCACATTATACTCCCCCATCTCTTGGTTCTTCATTCCACAACCACCTCTCCTCCTCCACTTCGCTGCTCCAAAATGCATCATTAGCTGTGTAATGATTGGGATTAGTGTGTTTCTGCTGAAATGCTTCAGTACATGATGAATTGTAGACTGTTTGCCTGGACCATCCACATCTTCTAACAAAACACGATTTGTTATTCAAAACAAAAGGCTGATTTTTTTTTTTTTCAGGGCACAGCTTTTTCATGAAGCAAAGCTGTTAACCCTGCAGCCTGAGAGAAAGCAGATCATGAGGAAGAGAAGGTGTGTCAGCTGAGTGCTTCAGGCTTCTGAAGGTAGGAATGAGGTGGCAAATTGCCTCCCACTGTGCTTCCAGTGTGCTGAGCAGGAGAATGAGGTGGCCGGAAAGATTGCAGCACTCAGAAAACCAGCTGTGAGGAGAATGTGATGTAAAAAGCCCCTGTCATCCCAATTCTCTGCATTACACTGCACTGAAAGGGGAAGGCTGGGGAAATCAAGAAAATCCACTTTAACTTTGTCAATAAACAAATTAATCCCATTGCATTTTCCTAAAATACATTTGTGTCTCTTTTTGTACCACAAAAGCGGTAACTTGTACAGAGGAATTTGCATAACAGAAGTTCCCTTCTGGGACAAATTCACCAGGCAAAAATCTGCTTCTTCCAGGCACTGATCAGGAACTGAGGGCCTGAACTTTGACTGCTGCTCCCCAGCTCTTACAGAGATGTGGCAACATTTGCTGTGGGTACCAGGCCTGAAACATCAACAGTGGTATGATGTGAGGAAAGGAAAATGTTCAAAACCTTGGCTCTTCATTCATCAGTGGAGCTGACATCAACAGGTGAGGAAACATGTAAATATGTTTTTCTTTTGGGGGGTTGGGTGGAAGAGAAAGGAGATGAAAAAGGCTATTTCAATTGCTACCTGTATCTAAGAAATGTGAAACATTTTCTAATTAACTATATTCCTTTCTTATATTTAATTATTTTTCTCTTTCTCTTCACAGAAACTTTTCAGTATATATCAAATGATAGTGGAGAAAGAAATGAGGAAAATAAAATGCTGCACATCATTATTTTCCTACTGAATCTTGCAGGTTTGCAAACAAACATTCACCCAAAATGGTAAGAAAGAATTGCATCCTGTAAAAGTTTAAATAATTAGAAAGGGGAGGTTGTTGAAGGCAGGTTTGTATTTTCAGAGAGCTAGGCAGTTTCTCAACATAAAAATGGCATAGTTTCTTCCACTGAGAGATCTGACAAAATGAAAATTAAAGAAAAGATCAACATATTATCACCAAGGTATGTTGATAAAATAATGATGTTTGATTTTGTTAGAGACATTTTAAGTTTATAAACATGGATAATACTTCTGGGGTTTTTTTTAATTTTCTGTGAATTTTTTTTTCCCAGAATTGTTCTAAGCATTTATTATGAATAGCACATCAGAGACAAATTCTTACCTGAACTCATATTTGCCAGATATACACTGCTCTCTATCAGCGAGGAGTATGGTTGCTCATTTTGCAGCAAAACCCCTGCAGCCATTGCAGTACCTGTTGAAACAATAAAATATTCACTGAAAATCTACAACAGAAACTCAAAAAATGCAGAATAAAGTCAAGTGTTCCTGGTTCTGGAGTTGTTGAAGATTTGGGCAGTCAGGCAGGGACTGGTACTTGACAGACAGATTGTGTACAATCCATGTGCCCTCTCTGCTCTCTTCCCTCCTCTCCTGGGGTTTGGAATCACATCTGTGATGATTCTCCTCTATCAAGAAAACTGAACCCAGGAGTCTCTCTAAGCAGAAAACAGATTTTTTTTCTCTAATGTTCTCTAATGTTTCTCTTCTTTCTAACACAAGGTAGGTCCTGCTCTGAAGACCTTCTATCTGACAGAACGATAAAGCAAGCTGTAAGTATGAACACAGTAGTCAGTCACTGTGATGTTTAAATAAACCCTTTACACGGCTCCTGAGTGGAAATTCTTACTCAGTATAAGATCACCCTTCTGTCTCTCTTACCTCTATAGGAAAATAGCTACAAGTATACCCAAAAAAAGCATTTTTTATACCAAACAAAGCACATCTCTGCTGTATTGTTAACTACAGAAACCTTGCTAAATAGACAAACTTTGGGTTCCCAACTCTGCAAAACCAGTATTAGGATTCAGCAGCATAAACAGGGTTTTAAAAGATAGATTTGCTAAAAAAAAAATAATGAAAAAAAAAAATGGGAGAGTCTTCTGGGGATTAGGTGCTAGAACAGGCCTGTGTGGTGCTAACTGCCATTGTCCAGCTTTTGTCTCTAATTCTGCATAATTATTTTTGTAGTAAACATTTAAATAGGATTTATTCATTCAGATATTGCATTATCTACCACATACTTGAATAAATTTTTCTTCCAACAATGCTAATGGACTTTATTCCACAAAGTCACCCAGTGCAGCATCTTTTCAAGATGCTTAATGGTGGGAACAGATCACAGATCCACATTAAGAACCCTTTCATAAAGCTGCACCAGTCCTTTCAAAGGGATGAGAATTACATTTGTCAGTGAAATACAAAAAGCCTTCTGAAACTTCAGAGATGCTCAGAAATGCATCTCTAATGTAAATACATTAAGAAGAATATGAATTAAGAATACTCTTAATAAAGATTAAAAGAGCATCTGGAGCATTTTCTACTTAGCTACTTGACCATCTGACTCTGTATTCTGAAAAGTCAATCCTTTAATAAAGTACCTTCATATAATTGTATTCTATTTGGAGAAGCTCCAAAACCTCTATTTTTTTTAATGGATTTTGAAATCAGTAAGCGATGGCTTCCATTATCAGAGGAAACTTTATACCTAAAGAAAGAACTTCATTTTATCCCCAGAATTTCTTTTTTAGTTTTAATAATGCTGAATTAACAAAAATTCTTGGTTTCTATTTCTCAGAAAGTTCACTTAAAAATTCTTAGTAGCTTGTCCAGGTAACATTTGAAAAAGATATCTCATCATATGGGCAGCAAAATCACCAGCATTATGACTATTTAGTTCTCCTATTTCCTTGTACTTGTGATTAAAAGAAAGAGATAAAATATCAGGGATATTTCTATCATCTAAAATTATTTTCCTTTTTTTTTTCTTTTTTTACCCAGGAATCAGGCTGATAAGAACTCTTAAGTGGAAAGGGATAAGATGGAGGTTAACGCAGAAAACAATATACCTAGAGTATGGCAAAATACTAGCAAGATTCTTCTAAGTGGCAGAGGTGAGCTCTGTTATTCTTTGTTGTCTAACTGATTTTATTCCATTTATACACCAAATCCATAATTCCTATGCTGCCCAACTGACTCAAATATTTTGTCCCTGCCTTTCAGTTGGCTGAACTTGACTGACAGCTGTTTTAAATTGCTCAGTGTGATCAATAGGAGCAATTCCCTTATATTTACTTCAGAAAAAAAGTTAGTAATATTGTGACAAATGACTTTGCTGAGTTACACTGCACTCCCTCAGACAGATGCAATGTGGTAATTTGGGACAGCTCAGTGCTGATGTTCCTAAAGAGGGGCATTACGTTCCTGCACCGATAAAAAGGGTGCTAGAAGTAAAAACAGTGCTTAGGTAAAAGCAACAGCTCTCTCCTGATTCGTCTCTGTACCAGTTATTCTTGCTTTTTAAAGACGTTCTTCAGCGTTGTGCTCATCCCGTGAACGCTCGGTGGCTGCGGAAGGCACGGCCTGGAGCGCTATTCCAGGTCACGGTGCCCATGAGCTGCCCGAGGGATCCGAGTCACGTACCTTGGGGCAATCACCATATCGCCTTAATCAGCTCTGCTGCTTTATCTGTGCCGTGCTTTCCTATTGCCATGACAGCAAAGAGGCCGCCCCTGAATCCCTGCTCCCTGAGCGAGGGAAAGGAATGGTGTCTCCTGCGGTGGAATTGCAGCTCTGTCCCGGGTCCCTGAGCGAGGGAAAGGAATGGTGTCTCCCTGCGGTGCAGTCCCACCTCTGTCCCGGTGTCTCCCTGCGGTGCAGTCCCATCTCTGTCCCGGTGTCTCCCTGCGGTGCGGTCCCACCTCTGTCCCGGTGTCTCCCTGCAGTGCAGTCCCATCTCTGTCCCGGTGTCTCCCTGCGGTGCGGTCCCACCTCTGTCCCGGTGTCTCCCTGCAGTGCATTCCCATCTCTGTCCCGGTGTCTCCCTGCGGTGCGGTCCCACCTCTGTCCCGGTGTCTCCCTGCAGTGCAGTCCCACCTCTGTTCCAGCACAGGCAGCGGTGCCATCCAGCGAGCGGGAACAGCCCAGATCATGGCACCGAACACTGGGAAATGTGCCTGTGCTATCGGCTGGCAGCAGGGAAGAGCAGGACCACACTGCCCAAGGAATCTCTTGGAATCCTGGTGCCAAGCGCTCGGGGTGTTTCAGGAGGTCCCCTCCAGGCACGGGTTTGATACGTGATGGATGTCTGTTTGCAGTTTTGTGTTGCCTTTTCTCCCCCCCGACTTTTGAGTTGAACAATTTCCACCAGGAGAGATTTTTGCTTCCTGTTGCACTCGATTCACGTGCTGCATTTGGTAACACGACAGCTGCCCAGTCGCACTCGCTGCTGCTCACATGCAGGGGTGGCTTTCCTGCAGGGGAAGCACTGTCGGCACCTCGCGCCGCCGCGGGCATCCACCTTCTCCTCAGCAGTGAAGCCCCTTGCCTACGGCCGTTTCCTCTGGAATAAGAGCACTGCTCTCTGTAAGGTCGCAGTGGAGCAGCAGAGTGCCACGCAGGCAGCAGGACAGCTGGGACATCGGGGATCCCAAGGAGCAGTTCCGTGCTCCTTCCGAAGGCTGCCTTCCACAGGCAGCATCCCTCACTGGCTCTCAGGAGCTGGCTGCAGGAGGGATCCAGCAAACCAGCAGCGGGGTTTGCAAGTGAACACCTCTGCCTTGTCACAAAAAACTTTCCTGCTATTTCGGGATCTGGAAACCAGTGGCTTCCAGTAGCTGGGCCGAATTTTTGCTCCAGACTGAAATGAGAAGAGCAATGTCCAATATTGCAGCAGCCAGAAAATTCTACAGCCAAAAATGAGGAGACAAGAAGATGCTGGTCTCACTCTACCTCAGCAATTAGGATGGTTATTTAATAAATGCAATTGCTACCTTTTACTTCAGAACACATTTTCAAACAGAGAGAAGAGCTTGCATTCCCAGCTGGAAGGATTCCAGTTAGGGCAGTGTAGCTGCCAGCACAGACAGTAATTCCACTGTACAGCTCTCGCCTGCACCCCTGTGCACCTATCCACGAATAGTGAGGGCCCAAACCTTTAATTCCTGTGGCTTTGGTAAACAACAATGCCACAGCAGACTTGTTTTATGTATTAACATGAAAAAACGTTGGTAAGTTTTCCATTTTAAAATATCAGTATATGGGAAAAATTATTTTAAACCGCAAACATATTCACACAATAGAGGCAAATGCTGATGCTTAGACCTGTCACATGAAATGTTGAGGTTATTTTTGCTGCTTTCTTGTCTTCTAAAGTGAATTTGCTCTCTCCCTGTTGCAGTCACATGTAACTACCTAGCAGTCAAATTTTTAAAGGAAAATGGTCAACTCACTGCAGGCAGGGGCCAGGGTAGTTTAGTATCTAAGCTTCGTAACACCTCTAAAATTTCTTGTGGCCTAATTCTGCAAGTACTTGAGAAGCTTTGCTTTTGTAAGCAGTCCCACAGAAGTCAACAGAATGTCTAAATATAAGATCACACGGGATAAAGTTTCACTGCCAAAATTCAAAATCCTGTAAACTGCACTAATGGAGATGTTTCAGGCAGATAACTAAAGATAACTTCGATGATTAAGACTAAGTAAAAATAGGATGGTGTAGAGAACTGGGTACATTTAATGAAGTGGTTAAAAGTTACTAAATTATAACTTTGTCTCAATTCATGCTTTGAATCTGATGCTTTAAGATTGGCAGATCATGAGAGTTTCTAGCAAAAAATCTTCTAAATTGGCTGAGACAGTCACTGGTACAGGAAGCACTGGTAAATGAAACTGTGTTTTAAATTACCACAGACTATCTAATTTTAACATTGCTAGGAATAACAAAGCATTTCTAAAGGTTTGTAAAAAATTATAACTGGGGGTCTTTGCTAAATTTCATTATTATGATTACTGAAACAAGATGCAAAGGTTGTTGTTCTAATGCCTGTAACAAGTGAAAAAGCTCGTTGGGAACAGATATTTCATAAATGCTTAAGCTACAATTTAACCACATTCTGGAAGGCAGCTTTTGCATTGAGCACACATATTTCAGTAGGCACACACCTCAGTTCCCAAGGTGTGTTAAAAAGCTCAATTATTTGAAATTTGAAATGTTTACTACCTGTAAGCAAACGCCAAAATACTGGAAAAGCAAATGAACACGCAGATAAAGGACAGAGAAAAAACTAGTTAAAAATTTAGACAAATTTTCGTATCATTTAGTTATACATTATTACACAGCAGAATGATACTACATCTGCTGTAAAACTCCAGGGGTTTCACTGGAACCACAACCAGAACGGATTTGTTATTTCTACAGGTGTTTTACCCTCTTTAGGGAAAAAAATATTCCCCACCTGTCTTAGCAAAAGGTGAATGTCATTTAATCATCAAGTTTGATATTTACAAAGAACTCGAACTGCTTTCGTGTACAAAAGAGACAAGACAATATAATTCATTAAAAGATTATGTAGGTATTGGTTTGGTGATTCAGTGTTTGCTATTCACAGATTTTTTGACATAAATAGCAAGAAACTACAAGCTAAGCTGATGGACAAGTCTCTCAATTGACTTGAGTCACGTTATTTAAATCACCTCTTTCTGTGGCAGTGCTAACCCAAGAGTTAACAGAAGGTATTTTAAACTACCTTGAACAGGCTGGCAGGCAGTAATTACTAGAGACTCATCAAGGACTTGGCGTAAAGTGAATATATTAACTGTTCTACAAACAAAACTGGTGGCTCTGAGACCCTTGATCATGAACACTCTCAGACTCGTAACAATGACTACATGCAGAAAAATGAAATACTGTCAGCATTCTGACAGCACTCAGAAGTGCAAATTCAAAAATTACCTCTGCAAGTTAGAGGAATTCTTTTTAAATCTAATACAGTCAAAACCATAGTAAATTTACAGGAGTTTTAATAGTTTTAGTAATTTCAGTGTAACACCTTACCTGTTACCCTGCAAAAAGAATGAGTGAGTGCTGATCCCTTCATTGCTGCAGTATCAGCCACAAGAAACACGCGGCACGGGAGTCACGTTTTACAGAGGAGAAGCTGAATGAATTCCCATGGTGTTTCCTGTGGCTAATCGGATCGGGGATGGTAATCTGGGAGGAGCCAGAAAAGATCTTTTCTTAACCTAAACTGTGCGGGGAGTGCCTCAGGGACTGCAGATAATCATCCCTAAACTGCTTTCTGCGTCTGCCCGGCCTTTAAAGGGATTGAGGCAAACAGGCCGCAGCAGCCGATGTTCTAATAACTGAATCTCCCAGCTCTGCTCTTCCTGTTCACCTCATTTCCTACTAGCAACAAGTAAATAGATATTTATTTGTCTCTTCGTGCATCACACAAGTAAACACAGAGCTACAGAGATCATTTTATGAAGTGGGATTCATTACAGTTCAACTGATAAATTGATTTTGAAATGCCATGAAAAGAGAATTAGATAGAAATGTTCCTTCGTTATCTGGACACACCATTGTTATCTGCACAAAACATTTTTTCTCACCCAGTAAAAGCACAGAATGTCACTGAAGTATTTTCAGCAAGTATAAATTAACTGCATTAAAAGTAGTACCTCAAAACCGTAATAAAAATAAGTTAATGTAATCAACTAAAAAATGTAATCAACTAAAACCCAAAGATTTTGTTGATTTAACTAAATACTAGATAAATAAAAAATGTAAATAAAATAGGATGCAACATCTTACCCTATCTTAAAAATAGATCTTATCTCCAAATCAATTTCAAGCACTAAATATTAGCTGACAAAAAAAAGGGCTTTCATCTAGTCCCATAATTTCCCTACATGCCTTGTTAAAAAATCCCTGCCATTAATGAAGCCAGGGATGAATTAAAAATACCTCCCAATTATTTAGAAACAAAGTATCCTTAAAATGAAAATCCAACCCAAACCGTTCTGTGATTCTAAGTTTGTGGGGGAAAAAAATATAAAAATGGGACTTCAAAAGATTTGTACACAATTTGGGAAAAGCCACTAAGGTACCATGGCTACTTAAAAACTTGAGCAGATTGTGGAGCCTAAAACCCTTCTTTGCACACCTTTCTTTAGTGTGTTGGTAGAAGTTTCAATTCCAAAGGGGCCAAGCAGCCACAGCTTCCCCAGCCTGCAGCTGCAACTGGGGAGTTCAAGACCTCCAACAATGTGGGTTCCCTGGGTGCCAAGAGCTCGTGTCCAGTGCCACTGCTGCACAGCCCTGCTCAGGGCCGGAGACAGGACACTGACACACTCACTGGTGTCCAGTGCCACTGCTGCACAGCCCTGCTCAGGGCCGGAGACAGGACACTGACACACTCACTGGTGTCCAGTGCCACTGCTGCACAGCCCTGCTCAGGGCCGGAGACAGGACACTGACACACTCACTGGTGTCCAGTGCCACTGCTGCACAGCCCTGCTCAGGGCCGGAGACAGGACACTGACACACTCACTGGTGTCCAGTGCCACTGCTGCACAGCCCTGCTCAGGGCCGGAGACAGGACACTGACACACTCACTGGTGTCCAGTGCCACTGCTGCACAGCCCTGCTCAGGGCCGGAGACAGGACACTGACACACTCACTGGTGTCCAGTGCCACTGCTGCACAGCCCTGCTCAGGGCCGGAGACAGGACACTGACACACTCACTGGTGTCCAGTGCCACTGCTGCACAGCCCTGCTCAGGGCCGGAGACAGGACACTGACACACTCACTGGTGTCCAGTGCCACTGCTGCACAGCCCTGCTCAGGGCCAGAGGGGCAGGACACTGACACACTCACTCAGGTGTTGGTGAGAGCAGACCCCAGCAGAACACTGCTGACTTCCTGGGAATTGCAGACCTTCGGCAAGGATCTGTATTGGAAATGTGGGGTATGAAAAATCAGAGGTCGGCTAGGATGAAATATAAATGATATAGTGAAATAAATCTATTCTTTGCATGTCAGCTGTTGTTTGAGGGCTGCCCTTGGTGACCTGTCTGGGTCAATTCAAACAAAAGGAACAGCCCCACAGCAGCACTCCTTGGTTTCACATTGTTCACTCACTATAGAAGTGTCTCTAGAAATCTGAATCTGTGAATTATGAGTAAAGGGACATGTATTTTCCAAGTGTCAGCACACAAAAATGTGTTACCAAATGGAGCATCTGGCAAAACATCTTGTAGGAGGAACCGGAGGAAGCTGGCAGGATTTTAGTTGACTAAAGAACAAAGAGCAGCTTCAGATAATTAATAAATATTAATTAAATTCTTAATATAAGCATCCTCTTTGGGGGAAGTTCTGAATGTTCACACTTGAGAATCTGTCACTGACATACTTAAGTTTGATTTCCATGTGGATAATATAACACTATTTACCTATTTGATTCCTGAGGGGGGTTAATCCTTGGAGGGCTTGGATTCCTGAGCAGCCCTCTGCTCTGCCATATCCACCTGTAGGTGTCAGAGCTTTGGTGGCTGCCCCTTTATCTGTTCCTACATCTGTCCTCCTCAGTATTAATGACACTTTGTTCAGCTGAGGTACTAATTTTTTCTAGTGCTCTGCAGAGTTTGGCTAATTCCAGGCATCAGTGCAAAACATGCGTTCAAATAGGCCATGTCATTGTAATTTAGTCAAGACAAGGCTTTGTGCTGACTGAGGGTGAGTTTTTGGGAGAATAAACCAACAGGCTGAAATAATTTGCCATTTCCAACAAAAGAATACACAGAGTAGGAGGGATGCTAATGACTAAACCAGCAATCTTCATGTCTCTACACTTGGCATTTTCCTGTTTCAACAAAAAGAAGAATCCCAAGTCCTCTGGAAAATTCTGCTGAACTACAATTGCCATTTAAAGATACTAACAAGCTTTTTAGGTAAATAGAACAGGATCACTGGGCTTCTGGCAGCTTATTTCTCTTGCACCGCAGGAGCTGCCTCATGGCTACTTCACAGCAGACATAGGAAATCCACCTGTCCCGTGACCTTAGGTACAGCTTTATCAGATTAGGCAGGTAGAAAAGTGTCTGAATTGCCTCATTAGAATGTCTGACCACTGCCTACACTGCACTGTTTTCAGGGTACATAGACTGAATCAAAAGATCACATTATTCTAAAACTTAAAGCTGACTAACACCTAAGATTCATTTTCATTTAACACAAACCGTGTGTTTGGATTCCTAGCTAGCTTTGGGCATTTCCAGCTTCTCCTTTTGCTTTTTGCTCTTCTCATAGTTTGGATCATAAAAATCAATTAATGTCGCTCTGTTTTCAGTCTGTACTGAAACACTGCAGGGAAGGCTTTAGCTTTATGTAACTTTACAATTGTATACATATTATTAAAGACTTTCTGTAAGTTCTGCTTTTAGATATATAGACATATAAATTTTTTTCTGTCCATTAAGCATAATGCTGTACCACGACAAATCAATCACAAAAGTAGAGTCAAAGCCTTTGGTAGACCTCAACTTTACCAGCAGCATTACAGTTGTGAGAGAAATGTACACATTTAGCTGCTTAATGAGATCCCACAGCAGCAGCCCACCTGTGATCCCTGTCCTCTTTCACCATCTCTACTTCTGACAGCCTCTCTTTTCCTGTTGGTTCCACTGTTACCTAAAATTGCCAGCAAAGGACAAGATGTAGTGAAATGTTAGGTAAAAGCACCAGAGTAATATGAAAATTCCAATTAAAAAGACAGTTCTAAAACTGAAGAATTGTATCAGGTGTTATTCAATGGACTTACAATGCAAAAGGTGAGTACACCTAGGAAAATAGTGTAGAACCACTCAAACTAGATCTAGTATAAAAAGGAAAGCTCTGATTTATAACTACCTTCTCCCTGTCAGATTTCCCAGTTCCTAGATAACTCCTCTCACTTAAAATTTTACTGCTATTACACAAAATAAAATAATCATAATGGTTTAACTGGATTTACAATGAAGTAAAATATTTACTCAAATATGTGGAAGAAACGCTTTTCAGGTCAGTTTATGCATCCAGCCAAGCAAGTTCATCACGAGAGAGGATTACATTGCTAATTATATCTCAGAGGTGACACTCTCACAGCAGCTGGCTCTGCAGCCTGTCACCCTCTCTCCATCTCGCCTTGGACATGCAGGTACTCTCTACATCTCACATAAACTACTGATGGAAACAAGAGATGGAAAAAATCACAGAATCCCAGAATGGTTTGGGTTGGGAGGGACCTTAAAGCTCATCCAGTGCTAGCCCCTGCCATGGCAGGGACACCTCCCACTGTCCCAGGGTGCTCCAAGCCTCAGTGTCCAGCCTGGCCTTGGACACTTCCAGGGATGGGGCAGCCACCACCTGAATCATAACCTGAAAATGCTTTCAAGCAATACAAAAGTGCAAACACTTTTATTTTGTACACATTAATTTGGGATTAATTCCTGCGCAGACGTGGCGCTCGGTGTTGCTAAATGGCATAAAGGACTCCCAAAAACACGTCCCTGAGAAAAGCAAAAGCAAAAGATCTGTGCAAAGGGATAACCCTGAAGTCTAGACTATTAATATATCAGGTAACCTTTAATCTTTCTGTTATTCTACTGAAGAGTATAGTGACAGTCTGTTGCCAAAAGCAGTAATAGCTACATCTAAAAGTTACTGTTACCCAAGCACTGAGGGCCCTCAAGTGGGACCGAGCTGAGTTTTCAAGAGTGATCGAGTGATGATTAGAGAGGTACAACCACTATGAAGCATGCAGACACTGTTGAGAAGGGGAAAATCAGTTTCCATTGTGCTCCCCTGCTGTCATTCATTATCAAGCTGTGGGCCTTTGCACAGGTAAAACAACACAGATAATTTATTATATTGAAAGCATTGTGAGGCTATGATTCAGGGGTAGCAACCCCATCCCTGGCAGTGTCCAAGGCCAGGTTGGACAGGGCTTGGAGCACCCTGGGATGGTGGAAGGTGTCCCTGCCCATGGCAGGGGGAGGCACTGGATGCACTTTAATGTCCCTTTGGCCCGGGCGGCTCTGATTCGGTTCTGTGACTATTCAGCAGTGGCTGGCAGGGGGCTGAGTCACCGCGCAGCCCCGGGGGTCACAGGCCGTTCTGGGCCACAGCCGGTGCCGGCACGGCCCGGGGGCGCCAGGAGGAGCCCAGAGAACCCTGCGGGGCCGCGGCGGGGTCTCTGCGGGAGAAAATCCTTAACGGAGGGGCCGGGCGGAGCAGCGAGCGCGGGGCTACCCGACTGCCCGGAGTGCCCGGCGGGGCTGGGCGCTGCCAGGGGCGCTATGGAGGGCTCGGGGCGCTGTAAGGGGAGATGTAAGGGGAGCTGTGAGGACTCTGGGCGCTAAGAAGGGCTGGGGGCGCTGCGAGGAGAGCTGTGAGGGGCGCAGGGCGCTGTGAGGGGAGCTGCGAGGGGCGCAGGGCGCTGTGAGGGGAGCTGCGAGGGCTCCGGGCGCTGTGAGGGGAACTGTGAGGGGAGTTGTGAGGGCTCCGGGAGCTGTGAGGGCTCCGGACGCTGTGAGGGGAAAGCTGGGAAGATGTTGG
>WEKY01050113.1:52122-128664 GCA_013390045.1 Picathartes gymnocephalus
AGGGGGAGTATGGGGGGATGTGAGAGGATTCAAGAGGGATTATGGGGTCTGTGAGGTGTGTGGGGAGATGTGAGGGTGATGGAGGAGTAGGGATGCAGGGCTGTGTGCAGGGGATGATTTTGAGGGGGCTGGGGAGGAGGCAGGGGTGTGTGGGGGGATGTGGGGCTGGGGGTGAGGAGGCTGGAGGGGGATGCAGGGAGGTGGGAAGGGTGGGAAGGGAGATGTGGGAGTTGAGGGGATGAAAGGACCACGGAGCAGGATTTGGGAGGATGCAAGGACGTGGGTAGGGGGAATATCAAAGGATGTTGTGGGGTTGTAAGGGAGGGAGTGCAGGGAGCATTTGTGCAGGAGGGAGGGGGATGCTGGAGCCTGCACCCCCACCCCCCCCAGGTCCTGATAAAACATCACCCAGCACCACGTGTGAGTGCTGAGCTGAGGCTGGGGTGGGTCAGGCCTTCTTGGGTTTGGGGAGAAAAAGTTAACTTCTATCTGGGACTTTTCCTCACCATTTTGGTCCAAAAGGGACCAAAGGAAGGGATTGGTATGACCTACTGGGTTCAATTAAACTCTCTAAAGTTCATTAACTAACATGTGATGTCCTGTTATTAGATGTTTGTCTTGAGCCCAAATGTTGGGTTGAGGTCATTACACACACACATTAAATTTGGTTGTTTCAGCTGAGTTTTAGAGTAGATAAAATCTAAATGCTAAACTCCTGATTCCCTGAAATTTGGCCCAGCAATGTGTAAATAAAGCTCAGGGCAAGTTTGCATTATCCACGCTAACACAGCTCTCTGTGCTGTTATGTCTGCTTGGCTGAGCTTTGCCGTGAAATCTGTAGGAAAAGTGCCAGAAGGAAAGCTGGGGGACAGGGATGGTTACCTTTAGTGAGGCTGGTGATGACCACTGCAGGCAGCAGTTTTCATGGCAGACTTTAAAAACACATCCCCTTCCCCACACGGCTCCGTGTGGATGGAAAAGTCCTGGCTGTGTACGGACGAATCTGTTACAGAGTCCATTAAAACATGATTATGTACAACGTGGGCTCTTCCTCTGCAGGGCCCCCAAATCCATTGTTTACACTGCACCTATATTAACAAACCACAAAATGAGCTCGTGGTGTTTCCAGAACGTGTTCCTTTCCAGGATGGGAGTGTGGGAACTTTCCGAAATTGAAATGGTGCATAAGGCCAGTGAGTAAGGGACAGATTTGTGCCTGAACTTTGAGAATTAGCTGGAACGAGAAGATTCCACTTCCTTGAGATGGTTTTCCCCTCAGAGATTTAGTTCAGAGAGCACTGGGCAGAGGTGACTCACTCTCTGAAAGGCCACTGGAGCCAGTGGGTTTTGTTTAAAGGAAGGAGAGCACAGCAGGAGGAAACCCCTGGGCTGTGCTGAAAAGCTCGTGGGCAGAGGCCAAGAGCAGCTGTGCTCACAGCACTGTGGCCCTGCTCATTCACACTCCACAGCTACTCAGGGGTGACCTGCAGTGAAAATGACACAAGCCCCATGAATTTATGGCAATTGCTCCCAGGCTGATGTTCCAAGAGTGCCTGGGCAGGATCCCCAGCCCGCAGCACATCCCACCAGGACAAAGCAAGTAAGGGGTGAAGAGAGCCCAGGGCAGGCAGATGTGCAGGAGGGAAATGCCTGTCCTGGGAGCTCTGAGGTCTGTCTGGAGCCATGGGACTGCAATCACTGGAGAGGAGAGCCTCAAACACCACACTGGGCCACTTGACATAAATTACAGCCATTTAACCTGGATTGGATCAGTTTATTATGAATTCTCTTCTCCAGGTCTCAAGTTTTACTTTGTGTAGAGCGAGTATTTTGTCAGAGAAGAGCTCTGGGTAAGAATCTGCATATGGCAGGAGATGTCAGCAAAGCACAAGCCTGCCTTTGGCTGGCAAGGAAGGTGCTCCCAAAATGCACTTTTTTTGCCCACAGTGAGCTCTCTGAGGGAGAAGCTGGCTGTTCATTTTGAGCTAACAGGCTTTTTCCTTCTCTGCTGCTTGACAAGGTCTGAGAGAGAACCCACAGTCTTATGGCTGCTAGAAACACTTCCTAAACTATTTACTAAAGATTAAAGACAATGACTATAAATCCCAAACATTTTCAAATTATACTCTCTCTTAGTTATGTAATTTGCTGAAATACAGAAGTTAATAACATCTTGTCTGAGTCAAAATAACTTTTAATAGATGTTTAAAGGCACGAATCATCTCTATGTGTTGTCCTTTTTGTAAAAGTGAGGGCTGGCTTGCTGAATATTCCCATTTATTAAACAGAAATTCTCACAGGGTCTGTTCAGACTGTGCAAAATGCTGGATGTTTGTGCCAGTCCTTGCAGATGCTCAGAGCCTCCTCTCATTCCAGCTCTTTGAGGCTTAGTGCTGCCACAGGTAAGGTCTAAAGGGCCCCACAGGGTTTTTTTGAATCCTGTGGTGTGCTGTGAATTTTCCACGTTGATGAGTGTGTAAGTATTTCATATTCAGATTTCGTACTGTTAATTTTAGAAGTCACAGAGTGCTGCTTGTTTCCCGGTGCATCTCACTAGGCAAGCATTGAGGTACAGACCATGGTGTAAAACAGAGCAGAGCACGCTGAGCTCAGTGCTTATTTGGAATGAAAACTCCTTATTCACCAGTATTTGTACCAGTAAAGTACAAGTGTTCAAATATTTGCAGAAAGAGCCTGTGAAGCAGCTGTAAATACGGCTGAATTTGCTTCTGAACTTCCGCGGATATTTGCAATTTTTGGCTGAGCTGCCGTGCGTGTGCTGCTGCAAGCGGCCAGCTCTGTGGGTGCCAGTGCCTCACCATCACCAGGGTGAAAATTGTGTTTAACTCGCATTCATTTAAAGGGGAAAAATACGGCCCGGTTTGAAACAAACCCCTTCAAGAATACACGGAGGCCGTCAGGAGCTCCAGCTAAACACACACACAGGAGTGCTCTGCAGCTTTCGCTGGCTCCCGGCTGGAAAAGCAGCAGCGTGTGTTTAACCCTTCCGTTCCCAGGCGGCAGCAGCAGGGCACACAGGCTGCAGGAGGAGTCTGCTGCTCAGGGCTCACAGCTCAGGGCTCAGCCCTGCAAGCCCAGAGCTCCTCCTGAGCCTCCAGAGAGCTCCTTCACTGCCCCGAAGGAAGGTAAGGAATTCGCAACGGTTTTCAGAAAACATCCTTTTAGCCAAATTTTGTGTTTTCAGCCCGAAAATGTGCTCAGTGTGCTCAGGACTCAGGAAGGAGCACTTGGTTCCAAGGGGATGCAGTTTGCTAAGGTTTGGAGGGCTTGGCAAGGCACGGATTTTGGGCAGCGTGCTCCAGAGGCTCCATGGCATCTGGCAGCTGCCTGGGTGCACAGAATTTCCAGATAGTTTTGCTCCTCTTGCTGCACCAGGAAATATCTGGATGGCAAAACTTCCACAGATTCCTGTGATGATCTCTTGCCTGTCTCCCTGATGCTGTTGCCATCCTTGGTTTTTTTTTTTATGGAGGGATTTATAGAAGCAGCTGACATCCTGACAGACCTTTCTGTAACCACACTGAGATGTGATCTGTTGGCTGGATGTGGAAAAAAACCAGCAAGAAAAGGTATTTCTTTGTATTTAAATTTTTCAGTTCTCTACAGGCCCTCCCAGTGTCTTCTCCTAGATGAGACAAACTCCAGAGGAGATGTTATCCCTGCATGCATTTGGAAGAGTTATGTTTGGGTTGGAAAAGAAAATACTGCCTTTATAACCAGAGAGCCCAGAATTGGCAGCACCCAAAACTGGGTTAAAGACTGTGGTACATATTTGAGTTTTCTGCCCTATTAACATTAAAAACCCCACTGTGTTTTCTTAGGCTTGCATAGATGCACTCTACAAAAATTCTCTTCTTTGACCTTACGTTTACAGATCTCACAATTTCCAGGTGTTTTCCTGATGATATTTTTGCTGTTGATATTCATGGTCAGCATGTCCTCGGTGTCCACATATTCTCCCCAAAACACATTTTGTTCCTGTGTTCAGTGCAGGTGAAAGCTCCAAGGCCAAGAGTAATTTCCAGGGTCAGAGATTTTATAAGTGGAGCTGCTGTACATGGGACATGCAACGTCTCCTCCCAGGAAAGGAGGAGATCCTGAACCCTGAATCCTTCCCTGAACTGGTTTTATTAGGAGACAGGTGGGTATGAGATAATGGTTGCTCTGGAGAATATGGGTTTCATCCTGTTCTTTTCCAATCATGAGGGTTTTTCCCTGCACTGCCCAAGTTCTTGAGCTGGGCCTGGCACAAATTTATTAATCGTATTCAGATCCCTTGTTTCTGTTTCAGTGCAAGCCTTAAGAATTGACCTGTGCTGAAGAACCACTCCAAGACAGAAGAGGAATAATGAGATAACTCCAGAGATTTTACAGTCTGGGTTACACCCCCCTTTCTTCTCTTCAGTCCTGTACTTTCCATCACTTGCTAGCAGCTCGAGGATTTCCCAGGGCACCTGTGGACATGTGAGTTAGGCTCCAGCAGGCATTTCTTGTGTTTGTTTGTCATTTCCAGCCAAGTTGTGCTTGGTGAGGTGCCAGGTTGTCTGGGAACGGGTTCTGTTGTCTGTGCAATCCACCAAGAGCTACTTCCCATTGTTTGCTTTGCTAATTACCACCTGTAATTTCTCCTGGTGCGCTCGCCCCAAGCATGGGCACAAGGATAACAGCCTCTTCTCCTTTTCCCCGTGCAGGTCTTTGTTCCCTGGAGCTCTGCCACCATTCCCTCGATGTTTTGCCGCCTGCAGGTGATACCCACTGGCCTGTGCTGAGGTTCTCTTTGGGCTAAAAGGTGATGGGTTTAATTTCTGGCTGAAGAGCCTCAGGGAGGTGCCTGCCCACGGCAGGGGGTTGGAATGAGGTGATCCTTGATGTCCCTCCCAACCCAAACCATTCAGTGGCTCTGTGATTCTTTGCAGTGCTTTTAGAACCACACCTTCCATTCTGCCTGGTGTTCTTCCATACCTTTTACCAAGAGCTTTCTCAGAGTCCTGGATTCACATCCACGGTCCCTTAAATTCCCCGTACCAGGGTTTTTGGAGTGAACCCCGGCCCTTGTGCAGCTCGTGTCCTCAGGTTGCCCTCTAATGGTTCGCTCGGAGCACTCTCAGGCTTTCTGATCACCCGAGGAATTTTACTTTGATTCCCACAGAAGAGGCCTGAGCGTTTGTTTCATTCCATGAGCTTCTGGAACGGGCAGCGGAGCAGTACTGTGCAGAGGGAAAGGTGGAAACCTCCGTGGAGATTGCGGTTGCAACCCTGCTCGTTTATAAAGCTGAGTTTGATTTCTCTTAATTAACTGTACATGCTAAGGGTTGGCATTCGTAGATGTCAGGGGTCATTATTGGAAAGTGTTGGTAGACTGTTTAAAAATTTGGACTGAAGACAGAAGAAGGAGAAGGTTTTCCTATATGTCTAATGTTTCACCCTATCCCCGAAGATTCCAAATGAATTCAGAGATGTTCTCTAAAGTTAAATGCCACAAAATCCCCATTAAAAAACATGAAAACCAGCCAAAAGGCAGAAAATATGGAAAAAAGGTAAATGCATAGGTAAATGTGAATAACATTCCCTCCAAGTGCTTGAAAAATCTTGGGGGGCTGTTGTGATTTGATTTGAATTTTTTTTTTTCAATTTTGATATTTTTTTAGTTTTTATTTTAAACCTAGGTAATCTGATCCACTACAAGACTGGGGAGGAAAATGGGAAATTCTAGCCCATTGGAGTTTTTTTCGTGTTTTGATAGAAATAAACTTGGGGGGTCTGGCAGTACCCTGTGCTCTCCACAAACCCATTCTGACCGCACTCAGGTGATACGTTCAGGTTGATTTTTCTCAGAAGAAGTAACTGAGGATCTGAGTTGAAGGAAGAAGACTTTGCCTTTTTCATCAGAAGAATGCTGGCCAGCAAGGCTGAGGCTGCTGGGCAGCAGAGAAGTGGCAGGGGCTGTTTTAGGAGCCCTGGTGCTGCCCTGAGGGTGTGTTTGAAAAATCGAAATTTTTCACGGCAATACAGTTCCACTCCAGATCCCGCACGTGGCTGGGAGGAGGCTCCAAGACCACGGTGTTCCGTGGAAGTTTTGGTGGTCTGGAGCACTGACAGCCTTCATTCATTTGCAAACAATCCTGTGGTGTCTAAACTGGTAAGCTCAGCTCAAATAATGGATGTGAGTGTTGTTGGGAGGTTAAAGGAAGCAGAAGGAATAAGTAAAGGGAGTAATGCCGAATTTATTTTTATTTAATAGCCTGCATAAGTTTCAAATCTGCTGGAAACAAAATTCAGAGTGAAATTTTGCAGTGCAGGGACACCCCAAAGCGGAGCTGGATATTGGTGTACAAGAAAAGATGAAAAGAGAGAGTGAAAAATAATTTTAAAAAAAAAGAAATAGAAAAAGGCTCCCCAAGAGTTTCAAGTGGGATTCTGGTTTGTGTTGGATCCTTGTCCTGTAAGCTTAGAGCACTCCGGTAACCTGAAGGATCAAAAGTGTCCTCAAGCCCTTAAATAGATGACTCGGAAATACTTGAAATGTGTTTCATTTTATGGTAAGTTTAATGTTTCTAATCTCGGTGCAATTTACAATTACAATAAATATCACGAAAAAATTAATGTGGCCACTTCAAATACAAAGGAACGACAAAGTGTAATCTGAGAAAATTTTATCAACATGCAATTTCCTTAACAAAAACATCAATGTATCATTTCAGAATGCCGAGAAATATTTATCTTCTGGGACAGCAAAATCATTTGCAGAACGTTTTAACTGCTAAATAAATATTTTACTGGCAACTTCTGAGGCATCATAAATGCAGTCAATATAAACAAAGCAATGTGGAAACCAGCCCCAGCCTCAGTTCAGAAGGCTCTGGGCTGGTTCATGGCAACACAGGACTCTGGGATGCATTTGGCTGAGCCTCCGTGCTTGGAAAGATCTGATTTCTTCCTGCTATTATAAGCAAGCTTGCTTAGTTTATTTGGAAGTTCTGGCAGCAGGAGCCACGGCGAGCTCTTAGGAGCGGTGATGCAAGCAGTCAGCATTTAACTGAAACTGGCTTTTAATAGTTAAATTTGACTTTTTAATTGAATCCAGTGCCTATGAAAGCCACGGGGTTTGCAGCCTTGGAGGGACAGTTTGTCTGCGTGGCTGCAGAACAAGAACACCAAGGCTGCGGGGGCTCCAGCTTCCCCAAGGCTCTTGGCCGGTGTGGTCCCTTCACCACTCGGTCCTGCCGTCCCTGCCACCTGCTCTGTCCCCTCTGAGTGCCCAGCTGGATGGCACTTGAAGGCTGGCTCCAGAAAGTGCCATTTGCAGAGTTCTCCGGAGACTGAGCAGAGATTTTCCGCAGTGCCGCTGAAGAAAAAGTTCTTTCTTACCTGGACTCTCGCTGTTATTCCCAAGGGTAACATCAAACCTTAGGCTGAGCTTTCCTTTGCGGTGGTCATTACCCAGCACTTGCCCCCTTTCAGGGCTGTTTCTGCCAGGGTCGGGGGATAACTGTCTGTTTTCTGACAGAGCGGCTCGTTTAGATCTCTGTGCCATTGTTGGAACAGTGCCCTGCTTTATGGAATATTTACTGATGAGTGTTACCTGTCTGTAACTCTGCATTTCAGCCCCCCGGAGACCTCTGTGTGCTGATCCACACGTTTTATGTGGCTGGGAGAGACCATTCCCAGTCATGCCACGGCTGAGGGAAAACTGGTGACTCCGGAGGCCGTGATGGTGGCTCCCGGAATTTTGGGGTGGCCTGGAGCTGCTGGTGCAGCAGCAGTGAGCGCACAGATGGTGGGACGGGCTGTGCGGGAATTACCCTGGAAAGGAGCAGGGAATCTGCTCCCAGGCCAGCAGGGAGAACCCCGGGCAGATGCTGGAGCAGGGCTTGGAGGCTTCCCCGGAACTGCTGCTGCTGTAGCTGCTCACCAGAGTGGGATTCGTGCCCCTCCGTCGCTCTCCTGCTGGCTACGGGGGCGGCAGTGACTGCATCCCACGGTGAGATGGCTTTAACCGCAGGAGACACCGCCCCGTTCGTCCCGCAGGTGTTAATTGTCCCAATTAAGGAACTTCTCTCGGGCACCGATGTGCTGGCAGGGCCAACACTCAAGGGCTGCTTTTGTTTCAGGGCTCCGCAAGTGGGATTTTCCACTCCATCCCTAATTGTTCGGTGTGAGTCCCCGCGGGGGGGCATCCTGTTGTGCTGCCGAGGTGCTGAATGTAAAGCAAATTCACATTCCAGCACTTTTACTTTAGGGAGCGAGCGGTTTCCCCCAGCGTGATGGAAATCATCACCAGAATGCTGTATCACACGGGGGAAGACGAACACACGCTTATTTCACAATGCATCTTTCAGGCGGGACTGGGAAATACATCCTGGTGTGCTCATACTCGTGTAAAAAAAAAAAAAAACGAGGCAAGAGAGTTTATTTCGTCCCAAATCCATTTAAATGGTGTGTATTGCTAGGGTTTCTTGGTAGTAACTGCAATTTAATCCTTGCTTGAAAGGATTTTTTGTGATTAATTGAACACACAGGAAGAAGCCAGCAGTGCTATTCCTCACAAAAGAAACAGCTATTTTTAGGCATTTGCTTGAATTTTAGGTTGCTTTGTTCCTGTTAAATCTCAGCCTTTACTTTGGCAGAAATCCCATTTTAAAGCACACTCTCACATTTGGGGACGTCAGCGGGGCTCAGGGTTTTTTGCACGTGCTCCAGGGCTTGGCGGAGGAAGTTTTAGGAATGGTTCTTACAGAACTGGGGCCGTCAGTGGGGCTGGTTGAGCCTTTTGCCTTTACAGGATTTAGGATGACATTTAGAGCTAGATCGGCTTTATTGAGTAACAGCTGGGGAAGATGGGTGACTTAGGCTGAATGAAAAGTGCCATAACAGGAGATTCTGGTAATTGTACTGAACTGGGTGCTTTTCTTATTGTTCCAGATAATTTAAGAGTTAATGCTTACTGTAAGTACTGCGAAAGAGATTTTTCATTTTCTTTAAGAAATGCTATTTGCATGTCTTAAGAGCTTGAGTTTCAGCCGTTCTTTTCATCCCGTACCATTTTCATTCAGTAGGAGCCCAAATGAGGTGCAGAAAATGGGATTTACATGTGCACACAGGTTGGTGGATGTGCTGTTATGCCCACCTGGACACCTGACTGCAGCTTGGGGCAATCACACTCAGAGCTCCACGTATTTTTCCCTTGAAACAAACTATCTTCGAAGTTGGAGAGAATGATGAATTATTTGTACCATTTAAGAATGATGATCTGTTTCCTATCTAAATCTGGAAATTTGAATAGGACTTTGGGTGCATAAATATTTGTGTCTTCTGTTACTGGCAGGTAAATTGTTTTGGCTTTTGTCTTTCAAGCCTTCTATAATGCAAAGGTTGTTACCTGTTCATTGTGGCTCCCTGTAAGTAAAGTATCAGAATTTAATACTGATTATTAAATTAAATATTGATTAAATATTTTTAATACTGTAAATCTTTCTTTCAAGTTAAGGCAGAAGAAATGAATCTTTATCTTCTTAATAAAGTGTTTTGTTGCTGCTAATATTTTAAGAATCACCACTCAGAAAACAGGAAATCAGAGAAGTTTAAGTACAGGGCATTTGTCCTGGAGGTTTTTAGTTCTGGGTTTGGGACATGGCACCGAGCAATTCAGTGAAAGTTTGAGTTTATTACAAAAATCCCTGGTTTTCACAAGGAAAATTGCTGATTTCTGAGGAAATTAAATAAGAAAGCAGATTTCCTTAGACTGTTGACCAACCTGAAGAGTTTTGGTGGGGGGTAAATGTGTGTACGGCAGATTTAAGAAGAAAGAGAATTTGTTTTCCCTCTGGTTTCCTCAAACCTGAAATATGTCTCTTCATTTCTAGTCAGAGATCACACTCAATAAAACCTCTTTAAATGTCAGAGACAGAATTTCTGAATGGCATGGCTTGATATAAGGTACCCAGCTGTTACCTGCCACTGGTTTTAAAACAATCAGTGCCAGCTGAAAATCAGGAGTCAAGCCCTTGGGTACCATTAAACTGGTTTGAAAAGAATCACAAAATTAAATGAGACTGTAATTGTTTTGCTCGTGATTTCTAAATTGTGTTTTTTAAAGAGTCTTTGTGCTCTTGCTCTTCACTCTGCCACTGAGGGTTAGAAACTTGAAGCCTCAAGTTCATTTTATACATAACTAAAAATCCCCCACCCTACACTCCCTACCGTGAGATTCAAGGTAAAAGATGACAGGAAATATTGTGCCAGTCCTTAGGAATAAGGTAATTTCCTCTTTCCTCTGAGGTCACTTTAGAAATTATAAATGAAAAGTGTGATGAATCAAATATGCAAATTTTTCTGTAGTTGTATAGGGTGATAGAGGAAAAAAACCCTTAAATTCACTTTTAAAATATGTCCATCATTACTCTGGTGTTTTCTTTCCTTTTTGACTTTCAACTCCCTGACACCTTCAAATAAAGCCACAATTTATTTGTGCCAAGAGGGAGAACTCTTTTGTGTTCAAGTTCACAAATTCTTCTCTTCTGAAATCTGCCTGATAAAGGCAGAAATACATAATTGTGGGAACAGAACCTTGAGGCGTTTTCTCTGATTAACAGGTGTAAAGTGTTCTGGGATCCAGAGGTGGGAAGCACTTTAAATGTTTACAGTGGGATTTTAAGCTGCGCTTGGTATTGATGTTGGAGGTGGTGTCAAAAGAGAGGCTTCCCTGAGAATTTCTGGAATTCTTGTTGTAAAGGACCCAGAATTTACTCTTAAATAGAGAGTAGAAATCTGACATGGTTCCCCCCTCAGTAGTGTGCAGAATAGAGAAGGATTAGTTCATGGTAAATTTGGCAGCACAAATAATCTGGTTTTGTTACAGAAATTCTGTTACCCACACCTGTATCCTGTCACTGGAGAGTTCTGAAGTAGGAGAGAACCAGCTCATGGGTCAGTTTGTGCAGGTATTAATTTAAATTGTCTTTTCTCTCTTGACGGGTTGGTTCATGCATAGAGTTTTCTGGCTGATAGATCCCAACCCTTTCACTTTAAACGTTGTATTTATCAGCTCTTTATTAAATACACAAAACAAGACCACACTGGTTAGGATCTGTCACAGCACATTTTGTTGTCACAGTGCATTTTGCTGTGTGCTGAGCAATGAGAGTCCAAGCCACAAAGTCGGCTCGATTCAGCCTCAATGGCTTTTTAAAAAAGCTTCCAGCTTAAAATAATACATTATTAAGGTATTCGGACTTGTCACAATTAATAATTAATATCACTGTATGTTCCCCACACATGCACAGAGCCCTCCATTTCCTTCCCTTGTTTGTATTCCAGCCAAGCAGCTCTGAGCCATGGCTCTCTCCCAGGGCAGGAGGGTGCCTGGGAGGAGCTTGGCACTGCTGCCTCCTGGACCAGGTAAATGATCCACGGGTCCATTAAAAATAACATTAAAAATGCAAATTCTAAGCGGGAGAGATATCTAAAACTTCAATCCCGGCAGTGTTTACTGGATGTGCTATTTGTGACCGTCCCCCTTTGCTCTGCACTGGTGCAGCCTCGAGTTCTGGGAGCAGTTTTGGACACCACAAAGCAAGAAACCATCAGAGAGCATCCAAAGAGGGACACAAGGATGGGGAAGGGCCGTACAAAGGGTGGCTGAGGGCACCTGGTTTGCTCGGCTGGAGAAGGGAAGGCTGAGGTCAGAGCTCCCCGGGGGCTGCAGCTCCTCCCGAGGGGCTGCTCTGATCTCTGCCCCCTGGCACAGGGACAGCACCCAGGCAGCGGCTGGAGCTGGGCCCGGGCAGGATTAGGGTGGAGATCAGCGAAAGGTTCTTCCCCAGAGGGTGCTGGGCACTGCCCAGGCTCCCAAGAGTTTGGTCATGTCCCCGAGGCTGCCAGAGCTCCAGGAGCATTTAGACACCGCTCCCAGGAATGCACAGGATGGGACTGTTGGGGTGTTCTGTGCAGGGATGGGGGTTGGGCTCCATGATCTTTGTGGGGCCCTTCCAACGCAGGATACTCAACGGTTCTGTGATTCTATGATATGTTTTTGTAAGCAAATGAATCATACTCAAATGAGTTTCCTGGAAAACCAGGATGCTCAGAGCTGCTGTCTCAATGCTGGGGTTTTTTAACCTTTTATCCTTGCTCTATGCAAATCCTCCTTGATAGTTTACCTGAGGATTAAGGGATTTACAGTATGGGTACACTTAAACTTACTTTCTAATGCTTATTTTCCAACTTACTTTCCCAACTTGTCATGGGAGTTCTGCATTCAACCACAGCTCCTGGAAAGTTCCTGCGCTTCTGCATCTGTAGAACCACAGCAAAAGTGGCCTCTCTACTGCCACCTCCCTTTAGATAACCTGTCACATGTAATTGCATAATAAATGACTTATTTCTAAGGGAATCACTAGTCAGAATTTAAGGAGAAAAAGGGAAAAGTGTGGGTTTTAACTGGCAGAGGTCTCAATTTCTTTGTCCTACCTTTGTGAATAAGTGTATCCTTGGCTGAGATACACAGATCAGAATTGATAATTTAGGATAGAGTTGATGCCCACCAATAGGGAATCAAATTACTAATGAATCCGTGCTTTACTAGGAGTTGCTCTGTTTCCCCCTGTGTTCCCAGTGGTGTCAGATTTGGGAGCACAAGGGCCAGCTCCATGACTGCTCCTCCCTTTCTCTGCAGCCACACCAGGCTGGAGGCTCTGCAGGTTTGTGTGCAGCTCGTCCCTGCCCTGGACCCCACACCCCACATTAAACGTGGGTGTTCTGTAGGACCTAAAAACCTCCTGTACACCAGAAAGGGAAAGGTTAACTGTGGCCTGAGCAAAGCTGGGTGGGGGAAGCCAAGAAAACCATTCCCAGTCCAGAAAAGTGTCCTGTAGTTTGTATTAAGGAAACAGATTTGCTTTTTCTCTCACCTTGTAATGGATGCTGGTATTGAGGTGACTGCATTGCAAACCCTGTCCAGATAATTTGGGCAGGGATCATTCTAACTCTAGTAAACAGTGCTTGGGGCCCAGAGCGATGCAAAACATTTATAAAGAGATTTTTTTGGCCAAGTTCCTGCAATTTGGAGACTACAGAACATGAGCATTTGGGTTGCAATCTAAGAAGCATGAATTTAACATAGAGATTGTATTTCCTAAGTGTTGGAATACTCTTGCTGGCAAATGCAGCCTTCTGCATTAGGTCTGCTTCAGGATTTTAAATTTAGACAATACAAGCTTTGAAAATCTATAGATGTGTGTCAGAAAATCCAGAAATTGTGGTTGTGGTTGTGGCTGAGCACGAAGCAGAATGATGGGCAGTTTAGGCAGGGTAAATTTATGGCTGGAACCATTTACATTGAGAATAAACAGTTTAATGGATAGCTGGAAGGATTAAAGGATGCTCAATCCACCAGATTAAACATGTCATTCTGGCTGGTGGATGGAGCCATTATCTCACCGGGAAAGGAACATTCCTTTCAGAGATGTGTTTGCTGTACCTATTGCCCTAATTCTGTCAGTGATACCCTGGCCCTGCTGGGATGGGGGCAAAGCTTCCCTGGATTTCGTGAGTCAGAGATTTCTCTGTTATCTCCTGCTGGGTGAATTCCCGGGGAGCTCAGCTGCCTGCAGCTGCTTCTGCTGCTATTTCCCCTCTGAATCAGCAGGACAGCCCTGGGACACTGCAGTGTGAGGCTCCTTGTGCCGCTCTGTTTGCAGGTTTCCACCCCATCCCTGCTGAGTGGTGCTAACAGAAATGGAGATAACCGAGATAACTGCTGCTGCCACAGCCGGTTTCACCCTCAGTCAGCTCTGTTGCACACTTTTCCTGTCAGACTTGGATACCCAGATAAGGAAAAGCCATGCTGGTTTGGAAAGAAGACATGAAGAGCGCTTTTCCGTGGATTGTAACTAGTGAGGTGGCCCTTAAACTCCTCCCTCGTGGTTCCAATTCACCCAGTCATAACCCAGTAATTTTGATTATTTTTATTTTTTGATATTAATCAGCTTTCTTAACCATCAGTCTGTAGGTTCTTATTCTTTCATTAGCTGATAAAATAAAAGAAGAACCTTTTTCTTTTTTCCTAGATAAGAAATAATTTATGGATTGATTTTTTTAAAAAAATTTATACAGTGTGCAAAAATACACTTTTAATATTTAATTTTTAAAATTTTAATATTTAAATATAAAACAAAAGTCTGACTCTTTGCTCTGCAGAGTGTGTTTTCCATAAACTAACGGCATTGTTCTGTGTCTTCTATAGAAGGGCACAGCAAGCCTGGCAAGGTGCAGGATCATCCCTGTGCTAAATGCTTGAAAATTATACAATAAACCCACTTTGAGAGGGGAAAGGGGCCAGGTTACAGCATCTATGGGCAAAGGAGGGAAATATTAACTTAGACAGATTAGAAAAATTCCCAGAGTTAATTAGGTGAAGAGATAATATTTGGGACGGCCTTCTCACATGAAACGTGGAAAGTGGATAATAATGCATAAAGAGAGAAAAAGGAGGCAAAATTTCGCTTTTGAGAAGTGGAGGAGTAGGGAGAGACAGGGTGAGTGGGGCAGGCTGGAGCTATTTAATGAGAAGTTTTAGAAGCAAGGAGAGATGTCTGAAGCTGGAAATTTTATAACGGAAAGTCTAACAGTCACCACTAAAATAAATTATGGACATGAGAGCAGCACTTGAGATGTTTCATGGCAGTGGTATGCTCAGGTAAAGAGGGTTCCCTTCTGAATATTTTTTCTTTTCTTTTTTTTGGAGGTTTATATATTATGCTGCAATTGATTTTGCTTCAATATTTTAGAATTCAAACAAGGGTAATTCTGCAGTGGTAATTTTACCTTTCATAGGTGTGGTGCTGTTGACAAGCTTAACTATCAGATGGAGCACTGGGGACAAAAGTTCATTTTGAACCTACAGGTGCAGAAATTTACAGGAAGATCCATTTGTTCTCGGAGGCTGTCTATGCATTATGACAAATCTAAGCTAGGTTTTACTGCTCTGTGCATGCACTGTGGATATGAAAGTTTTCAGTCTGTGAATATCATAATGAAAGGCAGGAACGATGGGAGTGATAACTGTTCTCAGTGGGAGGAGTGCAGCTCGTTCTGATCTCCAAATGTAGCCCAGATTTGGAATGATGTGGGCTCCACTGAAGTCGTGGTGGCTCAGAATTCATGCTCCAGCCTGGCAGGAGCAGAGTTTCACCTGTGTGAGCAGCATTTCCCTGTGTGAGCATTTCCCTGTGTGAGCAGCATTTCCCTGTGTGAGCAGCATTTCCCTGTGTGAGCAGCATTTCTGTGTGAGCAGCATTTCTGTGTGAGCAGCATTTCCCTGTGTGAGCATTTCCCTGTGTGAGCAGCATTTCTGTGTGAGCAGCATTTCTGTGTGAGCAGCATTTCCCTGTGTGAGCATTTCCCTGTGTGAGCATTTCCCTGTGTGAGCAGCATTTCTGTGTGAGCAGCATTTCCCTGTGTGAGCAGCATTTCCCTGTGTGAGCAGCATTTCCGTGTGAGCAGCATTTCTGTGTGAGCAGCATTTCCCTGTGTGAGCATTTCCCTGTGTGAGCATTTCCCTGTGTGAGCAGCATTTCTGTGTGAGCAGCATTTCCCTGTGTGAGCAGCATTTCCCTGTGTGAGCAGCATTTCCGTGTGAGCAGCATTTCTGTGTGAGCAGCATTTCCCTGTGTGAGCATTTCCCTGTGTGAGCATTTCCCTGTGTGAGCAGCATTTCTGTGTGAGCAGCATTTCCCTGTGTGAGCAGCATTTCCCTGTGTGAGCAGCATTTCCGTGTGAGCAGCATTTCTGTGTGAGCAGCATTTCCCTGTGTGAGCATTTCCCTGTGTGAGCATTTCCCTGTGTGAGCAGCATTTCTGTGTGAGCAGCATTTCCCTGTGTGAGCAGCATTTCCCTGTGTGAGCAGCATTTCCCTGTGTGAGCAGCATTTCTGTGTGAGCAGCATTTCCCTGTGTGAGCATTTCCCTGTGTGAGCATTTCCCTGTGTGAGCAGCATTTCTGTGTGAGCAGCATTTCCCTGTGTGAGCAGCATTTCCCTGTGTGCGCAGCATTTCTGTGTGAGCAGCATTTCCCTGTGTGAGCAGCATTTCCCTGTGTGCTCGGTGCTTCCAGCTTCATCCCCGTCCCAAAGGGATGAAAATCCTGTCAGTTCTGACCCATCATTTGTTCCTCACCCTCCCTTCTCAGTCCTGAGTACAGGAAACATTTTTATGTCCCGTTTGCTCTTTCTGGATTTCTGCAGCAGTATAATATCGGCAGATTAAACGGTGCTTGCTCACTCATTGGGTTTCATCCTGTGGCTGTTGGATCATCCCCCTGGTTTTCATCTGCTGTGAACTTCACAGAGACAGGCTGGAGCGAGGGCTGCTTCCAGCACAAATTGGAATCACTCGAAGCAGTCACTCCTTTGGAATCTGCACATTTTTATTTCCATGTGAGATGCAATTTAATCATTAAGGGAATTTTTCAGCGCCGCTGCAGCATACCTCCATAGGAGGAAGTTGACCCCAATTTTGTAAGCGGGTGTTTATGAAGTCAAAGGTGGACTCTTAACCAGACTTAGAAGCTGGGCCAGCAGCATAATGCCCAATCTGGCACACACAGGAGAAATTATCCACGATTAAAGACTTTCTGATTAATATGGCTTATGTGCCAAAACTGCACATGCAGCGTATGATCTCAATTAGAGTGAAACCTAATTCTTCAAGGCTAAGCTCCAGATTCATTCTGTAATTTCTTCGTTGTTTAACTTGGACATTTTTTGACAACAGGATCTAAAAGAAACGTGGGGGGAGGGCGCAGGACCCCCCTACCATTATAAATTGCAGTTCTGTAGAAAATATCTCTCGTGGTGCTGCTCTGAATACCTTGACTATTTAATTTTTAGAAGGGTTGTTGTGCATTCCTCTAAGGCACAGCCATTTAGTGCTGCTAATGGAGCTGTAACAGTTTTTGGGAAAGAATGAATACTCGTGTGCAGGTTTTCTGCTGAAAAAGTAACTCCTGCCAAAGAAAACTGCTTGAAGGTGGAAAGGAATAAGTATATAATCACGCCACTGTCATTACCTCCGATATTAAGAAAGTAGGAAATGTCAAAGGCCTGTAAGAAAAATAAGTTCAGGTTTAATGAGTCTGCTGGAGAGGAATTATCAACATTAATCATTTAGCTAGTGGACTAACATAGCTGGCATCAATAGAATAACTTTTTCCATCCTGCTTTAATACACAGCAGTTGCTCTAGCTTGTTTCTGAGACTTTTTTTCCTTTTACTGCTAATCCTAAAACATCCTGGAAACACAGCCTCTAATCCACCAGTGTCTCTGCATTTCAAGTGCTCTTCCAAGCCAACGTGGGAGCTGTTCAGAGGGAATTCAGCAGTCGGGCTCCCCGTGTGTGGGAAATGAGGGGTCCCAGCCCAGGGGATGGGTGTGGGAGGTTTGGGGGGTCCCAGAGGAGCAGGCAGACGGCCCTGGTTGCTCTGTGTGTGCCAGGTAAATCCCTTTGCCCGCACGGGGGAGCGGGGCTGGACTCAGGGCTGCTGCTGCAGCCCAGGGTGAAGCAGCCCTGGGCTTTTTTTCCAAATGAATTGCTAAACCTTGGCCTAGAAATCTTGAGAAAAGGGTCCTTTCTCAAGGCAAGGAGACAGGGACATCACATCATGTCAAACGGCAGCCCCGATTTTCCTTTCTGGGTCTCCTCAGCCCGTGTGGCTCTCCCGTCCCCTCCAGCCAGCATCCGGGGCTGGGCTGGAGTTGGGAGCGTGGCTCTCCTGGGGGGGGAGCTTGCTCTTGGAGGGAAGGTTTGGAAATCTTACAATGCACAACGCGACAGATTTAGAAGTGCTTTGTATGGATATGCCACTTAAAAAATTACATCTATTTTTTACGGATTCTTCTGTGTTAGAACAGGAGAAAGTGGTGCTTGTAATCCACGGCAAGGCAAATTCTGAAGAGGTGTAACCCTCAAAGTCTTGGAAGAGGTTGTAGCTTCAGTGTAGAGAAGCTGATTTGGGGGGTCTGTGTCCTTTTTTAAAGAGGTATTAGTTGATTTATAAAGAAGCCATGCATGTTACAACATTTTATAGCTTCCATATTCCTGTTTTTTATTTAAATAATAAAAAAGCTAAAAGTTGTGCCTGCAGACATTTGGGCAATCCTTCAGAAAGGGAATTCAGAAAATTTCCTAAGTCCATATATTTTTTGAGCTGCAAAGAAACCATTGCAGTGGGGTGTAATCTAAATCAGATTTTCATCTTCTTGATGGACTTTTACATCTAATCTGGTGAAATTAGAGGTAGGTGCCATCCTGAGGTCCCCTCTAACAACAGACAAACCAACATTTTGCCATTGCACACCGCGCGGCTGGAGGACTCTGTGTGTTGTGTTTCGATGAGGCAAGAGGAGGAAAAATCGTAACAACTGTGGAAATGACCCATCTTGCTGGTGCTCCCGGGGCAGGCAGGTGAGAGACGCAGCTCAGTGCTGCTCCCCGGCCAGGAGGAGCTGGCTGCCACTGCTGCAGGGAGTCACAGCCTGAAATGTCCCTTCCCTCCCGGGGCTGTGCAGCGGCCTCGGCGGGCGCTGACAGCAGAGAGGAGGATTCACCCCCAGCCCCTCTCCCCCGGTAACACAATCACCCCTGTGCCTTCTGCTGGGCTGGGGCAGGTATTTTCTGTGAAATGGGATCCGTGTGCTGGGGTGACCCTTAGTGAAACCCTGCCTCTAATTGCTGCATTAAGCTCGCTATTTCCTTGTCACTGTTTATGCTCTTAAATCTATAATATATTCCAAATTAAGTATGTTTGAATGACAGCATTCTGATCTAATTATAGACTTTATCATTGATGAGGCCAGACAATCCAACATAAGCTCTGCTGGAATGGCTTCATGAATAAAATGAAGGCAATGATGAGGTTCTTACTCTGATAAAGTAAAGCTATATAAAAATGTTCCATTAAGTAAATTAGAACTTTTGACTCTGTAATTTTGCAAAATAGTAGCAGTGTTTCCTAGACCATGTCCAGGTAATAATTTTCTAGCTAGTTATTTTTTTTCTTAAAATGCTTGATTCGTTATGTAATTTAGTTTTTAATATCCTTTTATTCTTTGATTCCTGTTGTTCAGCATGCCCAAAATAAAAGTGAGCACAGTTAGTATTACTGTGTTTTTAATAACAGTGCTTGGGTGTGTTTAGAAACGTGCCCAATTTCATGGAGTTAAAACAGAGAAGAAAGGAACAATGGGCAGATGAAGCTGGGGGAGGGTGAGCAAAGCAAACTCAAGAACCTGCAGCGTTCACAGCTCTGCAGTGTTGGTGATGGCAGGACTGAAACACGGGAGATCTGGAAAGAGAGGAGCAAAGGCGACCCAGGCAAAGAGGGTGATTGTGTAAGGCATAGACCTGGGGAAAGGGAGAGAAAACCAAAGGCCCAGGGAAGGGATGGAAATGTTGGACAAGTCTCTGTGACAAGCTCAACCAGGAGAAATTACTAAGGCAAACCAAAAGAACTATGGTGACATAGTTCCTTCTATAAAGAGTTTATAGAAGCTATAACTGAATCATTAATTAATGCTTTTGTGGCACAAGAACACCTTGTATGACTCAGGGACCACACTGGGCAGTACAAGGGGACAAAAATTTTCCTACTAATCCAGGCCTCCCTACAGAAGGGCTTCCCAGAGAGTTTGAACCTCCCCTTTTGTCCAAGGAAAGAGGAGGAGGAGAGCAGGTGGGAAGAGTTCCCACCACAGAGACCAAAGTCATTGCCAGAAACCTGGGTAACGCTTCCCCAGTTTCTTTTTGTGGGTGCAGATTGGGGACAATTGATTGGAGATCAATTCAGAGCAGCTGCAGGCTCTTAAGCAGCCCAGTGCAATCCATGGCACCTGATTTTATAATCCTGATGTTGCCATACTCTCACTTACTGTAGAGCTTTGCTCAGCAATTACAGCACAGTTTAATTTATAAATCATTACTGTGTTTAGCCATTACCAGTACAAAGTAGTTACTTTCTCTGTGCAATTGAAGCCTAATTTTCATGCCATCTGAAACTCTCAGGCATCAGGTAACACTTTATTTTATAAGGAAAAAAATAACCATTTATTTAAATTGTAAAATCTGTGTATTTACAGAGTGGCTGGTTTTGCTCTTCAGGTTTCACAGCAATTACACTGGAAGCTGTTTCTGAGAATCTGGGCTCTTATTTCTGTAAAAATAAGTTATCAGCAATTGCTTCCTATGCTTGCATAATTGCTTGAAGAATTGTACTCTACCAAGTGAAGGCAATTACCTTTTAATGCTGCCTAATAATTCTGATTCTTTGTTAATCCACAAAGAGAAGAGGGGCTGTAAAAGCTGTGGCACTCAGATGCTGAGGTGATAACCTGGAACACGTTCCTCATGCTGCTGGTGTGAAATGTGTTTGCATCTCGTGAGACAAAGGGGGTTCAGAGATAATTTGGGGTTTAAGCTGGAAGTAAAAACCAGCAGTCCCAAGCATAAGGAAGGCAGCTGAGAGGAGTTAATCTGGAGGTTGCTGTGTGGGTGAGATCTCTGTCCCATCACAGGCCAGGGGGACACTCCTTGCTGAAGCCCACCTTGAGTGTGGGCTCCAGGGTCCCCTTCCAGCTGTTGGGCCCATTTCACACCTGGGGGCTCTCCCACAGAACTGCAGGATATCGATATTGAAATATTGGCATCTCCTTTACACTCCTGCCCTGGATTCCTCGGGGGAAAAGCAACAGAACTGAGCTGTAAATGCCCATCCCAAATCCTCGCCCTCAGAGCAGCACTGGGAGCTGGAAGGGTTGGACAGGACTCAGTGGCAGTGACAGCAATTCTTTCCTGTGACCTGCAGGCTTCCAATAGAATTGCCAAAGGATTTTTTTTTTCCTCTTCAAAATGACTTGCTGTTTTATGTAAGGCCTGGGTTTACGTGTAACACTCTCTGCAGGCTTCATGTTGCAAACATTTTATTGCAGAAGGGACTCACGTTTCTCGTGGCACAGCCTAGTCTGTAGGTTCATAATTAAATTATTAAAACACCAGTCAAAGCTCCCTTTTATTGAAACCTGGACTACTGAGATAGGAGTGAGCTTCCTGAAAAGGAGGATTTCAGCATACCTGTATTTATTTTCTGGCAGGAATAGTTTCAGTCTTTGGAGGGGAGCACACTTTTCCAGCAGCAAGGCCTGTGAGCACCTTTATTTCTTCATGAAATTTCTACCTTCATGATTTTTTTGTTCCTAGACTGTACTCTGAGTGCAGAGTCTGTGTGCAGCCTTGGACTTCAGAGACTAACAAAATTTAAATCAGTTTTATACAAATAGTTTTGGTCAGAGAAGCTCAGTCTTACTGAATAAAGTCCACAGATTGTAAAAGGTGTCTAATTACAGTGTGTCATTAATTAGCCCCAATATTCCTGTCAAAAATGCTCCCTTTCTAAGTACCTTACACTCTAGTTTTTGTAGTTAGAAGAAAGATTTAACTCACTGGCGCTGGTTCTGTCTTTTCATTGCTCTTTCCCTGGACGTGTGGGAAGTTCATCTGCCAGTGACATCCCCTTTTTGAACTTCTTCTATGCTTTCTTCTTTTCCACAGCTACGAACTTCTAAATGTTGCTCGAAAGTTGAGTTCAGCCTCTATCTTGTATTTTCCCATAATAGCATGTTCTTAGTTTTTATTTCGTTCATCTTATCGTTCTTCTCATGCACTTTATCTCACATCTGTTATTCTTTTGTTTTCTGATTCCACAGGATTTTATGCAGTAGCAAAGATGGGGAAAGGTTTGGAGGGCACAAGTCTGATAGAAGAGGTGTTATCAGCTGAGAGCAATTAATTATCTGTGGTTTTTGAATTCATAAAGTGATATAAAATATAGTAAAAAAATGTATCTGCTTTTGTAATATCAAATTGTAAAATCTGTGATCCACAAATTAATTTTATTCAGGTATATGTTACAAACTCAATTTTCAGTTAACTCTTTTTGGTGGATATAAGGTTGGGTAGGAGAGATCTAATCAACAGTTCTGAAAGACCCTGTTGGCTGTCTCTGGACCTCTCTAAGTTGTCTGATTTAAACCCTTTCTGGCCTGTTGGATCTCCTTCAAGGACAGGACTCTCTTAGAAAGGTGCACGTCTGGCAGGTCAAGTCAGAAGAAAGAGCAGAGGTGAGCAGCATTCGAAGGAAAGAGAGTATTTCCTAATTATCCCTATAACTTCCTGACAGAGGTAGAGAAAGGGTCTCTGCCTCCTGCAGCCTGGATTTTTTTGGGGCTGGTTTTCATGGCAGTAAGTTTCCACCCATTCTCCAGGTTGTCCCTGGTCATACAGTGACTTTATGTGGTAGGACTCACACTCCACCCTACTTTAGAGGATGTTTTGGGGGGTTTTAGAGAGCAAGGATGAGGTGGGTGGACACTGCTTCACAAATGCCTTGTAGGGTTCCTGTCACAAAGAACTGTAGGGCTCCTTTCCCTGCTGTAAAACGTAATCCCTGGAAATTACCATTTATTGGAATTGTGCCCTCTCTGACTACTTAAACTCCACTTACTCTACTTTACAAATCCTTGATATTCTCTGGATGTTCTTGCTTGGTTCAGATTCTTGGGTAGGGACAGAATGTGGGTAGGCTGCCTGCTTAAAAAGAAAAAATATTACTACTCTCTTGTGTCTTAATTTTGCCTGTTCTGAATGCCTGACTTTTGGGAAAATCACCCACCTTTTGCAGCAATTGGCTGAACCCCCAGCCAGGTATCACAGACCAGGCTCTTCTGTGGAGCAAGGCTCCTACTGATGGAAATCAGGGAGAATCCCCTGGCAGAGAGGTGAAAAAAAGGGACCTGAAAATACCCAACACCCAGGGGACATCCGAGGAGTGCAACACAACCTCAGCTGCTGCCTTGTCTTTAGGAACACGAAACTGATGGCAGCCCTGTCCAGGTAAGGCTAAAATGGTTGCTGAGAAGTTATTGCATTGTCAGCATGGAAAAACACCTGGGAAGAAGGTGTGGTCACGTGTGCTCAGCAATTCTCCAGCTTTTTTTAACAGCACTGAAGGAAATTTTGGTATTTGAGCCTACTTGAAAGGAAAGGCTCGAGGATGCTGCAAGGGCTTGAGCAGGCACCTGTCCCAAAAGGATGGCAGTGCTTTAAAATCAGTCTCCATTTAATTGCACCTTAACTTTCTGTTTATAAACACAGCCCTTCCACAGAGCTGGAACTAACATATTTTAAAAAAGTACAACATTTTAAAAGATGTTGCAAAGCCCACCAAACATTTGGCTTTGTGTTTCTAGAGGAGTGTGAAAATGACAGCAGAGGTGTTATGGGTGCAGCCAAGCCTGGTCTGTGACTGAATTTTTAGTAACAGAATGCTAATAATCCAGAACGTGCCATAAATAATGTGCATAGGTTTTTAAAAAACAGATATTGGAGAATTAAGATACCTTTATGGCTATCTGTGGAAGTAGGGGGAAGAAGAACATAAGAAAAGACACATTCTGGAAATAATGGGACATTTCTTGATATATAGACACTGTAATTAGAGATTTTTTATGTTTTCCCTAAAGTGTAAAACACCAATTTCTGTAAGAGTAAAATGACAAATATACGATAAGTAACCAGGTATTATCTGCAGTTTTTAAGGCACAGCTTTAACCTCTCAAAACCCCAAGCTTCATGTACAATATTTGTACTTCTCTGGCCTTTTCTCTACTGCAGACATGGTCTGACTTTCTTGTAATTTCCCTTACGGTCACACACAACATGAGAATCATGACCAATTTGCTGCATAGTTAAACTGATGGTTTTGAAACTTTTTTCTGAGCTTGAATGTTATGTCTAATTTCTCTTTCATTTCCTTGGCAAATATAATTTCAGCTTTTAGGATGGATTTGGTTTTGGTTTTGATTGACTGGTGTGGGAGGCCACTGCCATGGCACCTGTATTTACACACTGTCCACACTCACATCTCTGAGCTCCAGAGCTGACCCAGCCAGATTTATATGTCTGAGTGATGCTGAATTTCCTGGTTCTTGGCTTGTGAAAGGAAAGAGAGGGCAGTGATAAATAAACACAGGATCTGGAGAGGCAGTGTACAGCACAGCAGCAGGCAGTGCTCTCCAGACTCCAGACACAGGAGGCTGTTCAGGAGAGGATGGAATTCCACACCTCTTGGGTTCTTGGGCTGCCCTCACCTGCCCCAGCTCACCGTGGTAAACCAGCAGCGAGCTGTAAATGGGGAGACAGCCAGCAGAGACTGCAGGACTTGGCTGGATGTTCCTGGGATGGAGCAGGGACCAGCATCATCCACGGACCCCGGGTCCAGCAGGACTTCAGGGCTCGGGGCCAGAACCCAACAACCTCAGAGAAGTCCTGGGGCTGGTGATTCTTGCTGGGGTAAATTCCAAACTGGATTTTTAGCTCAGATGCTGCCAGTTTTAATCCACTCCTCCCTCCCTGGATGCTGGGAGCTCTGTGGTTGTATCCTAGCATGTACCACAATTGTTCAGTCCTGGTGATTTCACCCAAGAAGCAGACCTTTTCTTCCCAGATAATAAAAACATTTATATTTACATTTACGGTATCCAAAGTACTGGATCTAAGAGCGTGAGTATTTTTTCCTGTTACTTCAGAATTGTCAGCACCAGCAGTTCTTCCCCTGTGTACATGCCTGCAGAGCTGCCCACCAGAGCAACTGGAATCCAACTGCAGGTTCTGTTTGGGACCAAATTTAACTCTGTATGGAAAGGGAATTCAAAGAGGGAGTACCAGCACTCAGTGCCTTCCACCCAGCCTGTGACTTCATGCTCGTGCATACATAAGGACTGACAAAACCAAAATCCTGTTTTGGTATGTGCAGAAAATATTCATTGTAAGAGGAAATGACAATTATTTAGATTAAAGTCAAAACAACAATTTAACATCCCTTTGTGTACACAAACACTCTTCTGAAAGTCACAAATCATAGATGCTAGATGTTCAGAGTAATTTTAAATGCTACTTACCTAAAGCCAGGAGATGAGAAACATGTGGCAGACCTTTCTTGCAAAAGTTCAGGGCGGGAGGGGAGCAAGAGGATGTTTGCATCTGCAGGAGGAGGGCCTAAAAATACTCTGAAAGCCGACAGTTCACTTAAATCATTAATCCTGCACTGAAGACATTTCCACATTTTAATGGACTGCAATTAAACCCAATATTTCTTAATACGAGTGTCAGGTGTTTTCAGCAGTGATGCAAATGACTGCTTAGTGCTGTAATTCTGAGGGGGAAGGCATTTAGACCGGGCTCATTTGAACAGCCAACTATAAACAAGAGCACATAATTCCATCTGCTTTTTGGCAATTTGTTGTTCCTTTTAGGTTCTCTTTCCCCGTTTGTCTTGTGGACAGAGTTTGCAGGAAACGTCAGCCGGGGTGATTGATGGCATGAGATTGGACGTACTGACTTCATGCTTTCATAAAGCGAGACAGCTGTTGGGAGAAACTTTCCTTCAGGAGCTGGAAAGGTTTAAATTTTCCATCTCTTTGACTATTTGGCCTGATGAAGGATTGGGTTTTACCAGACAAGTAAATAAAAAGATGGCTAAGATGTACTAGAAGGTCATTCAAATGATCTTTAAATAGCAATTACTGGAGGAGGGTGGAGGGAAAGCCCTCAGCATTTTGAGTCTGCTTAAGTGAGCCCTAAAAAATTATGCCGGTGTTCTCTTGTTCTCTCCATCTTTTTAAGCACTCTTTAAAACAGACCATTTCCAGTAATGGGCTTTCACAATGGGAGTTCGTTGCAGGTGATGGAAGGGATTCCACTGAACTCCCCGGTCATCACCTGACTTTCTGTGGCTGTGAGAGGTTGATTCTCTTCCAGAGTCTCAACTCACCAGTTTGCAGTTCAATTGCTTGCTCAAAGTAGATATGCTGGTTAAACTTTGTTTAATTTGGATTTTGGATAAATTATTTGTATCCATCAAGTTCACCTTTGTTCCAAGGCAGAAAAGGGAAAGAAAGTGTGGTGTTCATTTTTACAGTTATATCTCCCTCTGAAGCATATTATTTTATTTAGAAGAAGGTGGATTTGTCAGATGTTATGAGCATAATTTTGAGGAAGATCAGCATGTGATGCTCTTTTATTTTTGTTCTCCATGCAGTCTGTTTGTGGGGATTGAATGCTATTTGATAGTTTGAAAGACTCATAACTGCATTCTTGGCTATGCTAATTTTGAAAATCTTTGCCAGACCTATGGTCTTGCTGGAAATGTGCCAGAACCAAAACCCAGGAACTGAAAACCCCTGGAATTGAAATTTTGGTGGAGGCTGCATTTCAATGGTGGTTTGAGTCAGACTTCAGATTCCTCCTCAGTCTCATTTTTGTTGTATTCAGTCACATCTATATAAAATGTGGCTGCTCAAGAGCTGTGAACAAGCTGGGTTGGGTCTCACTCTGTTTCTTGACTTCCATGGAACTCTGCAAAATATGTAAATCAGCAGGAATAGGAACAATCACAGCGTGCTTTCCTGAGAACAGGAAAAAAGGGGCAGGTCTGACTGTCGGGGAACCCTGAGCAGGAGCAGCTTCCTGCCAAGGAGAGCGTGGCCAAAACCCCTCACACTCCGAGCTTGAACCTGTGCTTTTCAGAAACGAGCTTCTCCCATGGCTCATCCTCAATTTACACCACAAATGAGGAGAGTGCGGGACCAGCCGGGTTCTGTGTGCCCAGCCCCGATTTGGGCAGGAGGGGTGGAACTGGAGAGCACAAAGCCCCTCCGTGCCCACCCACAGCTCTCAGTGCTGCTGGGGACCCTCTGCCTCGCTCATCTCTCAAGTCTAAATTCAAGACAAAATGCTCCGAGAAGGGAAAAATGTGTTTATAGAAGTGGTCGTGATTGTGAGAACATTTGATATCACAGCAAATCCTGGAAAAGACCTCAAAGAAACTTCAGAAATGCTTTAGGAGCAGACTGAAATAGCAGCAGTTTTCCTGGGCAGCCGAGGGGGGATGTTTGGCAGTGCTCGGGGGTAAGGGGATACCAGGGAACTCTGTGGGTCACTTCATTTCGATCCTGTAAACATTTCCATAATCAGTAATCATCTGCTCTGTTTCCTAGCTCTGTGTGGATCACTGTAACAGTCTAATCACTTACACAAATACACAGTTCCAACACCACTAATTAGCATTCTGCAGAGCTGGAGAAAAGCCAGTCTATGTTCTACATGTACAATCAATTTATTGTTAAACATTTATAGAAACAACTATTTATTTATACCTCAATGGGAATTTTTTTTTTCTCTAAACCATCTTTTAGTATTGTTGCCTTAAATGTTGGGATGTGATGCCCCTGGAGAACTCCTATTCTCTTTGCTGCCTCAATAGATTTTTTTTTTAGGTGTAAACAGCTAAACATACATTACATTTGAAATGGAAGTCCTCATAACTTTCAAAGCATCCAGAAAACAATTACACGTGCTTAGAACTGTTGTGTGCTGCCTGATGATCACTTGATGTTGTACTTCATACACTTCATCTGAGAAATCTGGGAAAATTCAGATTATCAAATATAATTAGGCAATTTCTACTAACAAAGGCAGATTCTACAGAGCCCATATTCCTGCAGGTTTGGCACTAGAGAGCCATTGGACAGCAGTTCTACCTTGTGTGGGAATGAATAGTCTGGGAAGGGACCTGCCCAGGGTCGTGCATTTCCTTGCAAACTCCTCCATTCTCATCGGAGGGCTAAGCAACACCTTTCATTGTTTTCCCTCTGAGCATCCATTATTTTTCACCTGTGGCTTGGTGTGATCCTTGAGCAAAAATGAACTGCAAGAAAACCAATTAACTGAGATATGCTGTTGTGCGATTAAAGAAGAAATTGAAAGCTCAGAGGCATAAAAACTTTGACTTTTTTCCCTTTTTTTTTCCCCAAATAAGTAAATACCACAAAAATAATCTTATTTATTTTCACCCTGCTGTCCTACTTCCTTCTCTGAAGAGCTGCCCACGTCGTTTTAACTGTCAAATTATTTTAAATAGGGAAGATAGCAAGAATATAGTTTAGAATTTTAAGGTGGACCTTAAAGTGGCACTTCAAGAAGAACTTTTTCTACAACTCTGCAGCTCTCAGGGCTCAGGTTTGGCCCCAGAAACATCTGGGGATTGGACTCTGCAGCTCTTCCCAGGCCCGTGCAGGGGTGGAAGGGAGCACAGCTACGTCACACATTTTATGTCCTTTCACACTGTTGTGCAATTTTTATTGCAGCCTTAAATCAGTATAAACTGATTGCTGCCCCCATAAGTAACTCTGACATATAATTTAATGTATGGATTGAGACACACAACGTAAAGAACAGGTGATAAAATATTACGCCCACACTGAGAAAATTAAAATGCTGATGTTTGGAACAGCTGGCTTAGCCCTTTTTTCTCAGCTGGAATAAATAGTAATATTAAAGGATTAGCATAACCAACAACAAGTGTTGAAGGACTTGATTTCATTCCAGGCAATAAGAATATTTAGGAACCAGTATTTTGAGCCTTAATTAGCAGAAGACTTTATTTCTTCCAAATACCCTTTTAATAATGTTGTCTAGATATGGATATATTTATTATGTTTATATCAGTCTGGTTTTTAATTTGGAAACCTTTGGAGTACGAGTTCTTGAGGCACGGTTTTGGGTTTTGGGTTTTGGTTTTTATTAAATGTTTTTCTGTGCTGTTATTTAAAGAGTATATCGTGGTTTTTTTAAGAAGGACTTTTCACTGGTTTACCATTACTAAGTTAGAACAGAAGTAGAAGAAAAGTAGTTAATCATTAGAAAACATCAATATCAGACAAGGAGTAAACATGGATCCAATCTTTTGCACACACATTTGAGATCCCAAACTAGATTTCAAAGTAGTAAAACTTAAAAGAACAAATGAAGAAAATGAGAGATTTGTGGTGGCGTCATTCCTGAAATGAGGGAGGGAGCAGCTGAAAGGTCAGAAAGTTGAGGCCTGACTATCAAATATTTGATGTCACCCTCACAAGAGCATCAGTGCAGGTGTTCAGAGTGAGGATTCTCCTCGCTGGGTCCAGAGCAGCTGCAGCAGGACTCAGCCTTGCCCCAGGCCTTTTCCACGGATGTCCTGAAGCTGAGGGGGAGCAGAGCACGAGTGGGGCTCTGGGGGAGCACCTGCAGGAAGATGCTCACAGAGCGCTGGAAGGAGCAGTGAGGCAGCACTCAGCTCTGCCTTGCAGTTTGCTGGGACAGTTTGGGAAGTCAAAATGGATTTTTTAGGGCCTTTCATTAGTAAACCCTTGGAATTAAAATAAGAGAATGGGGAGCAATGTTTGGCTTTCTGGCAAATCCCACCAGTTTCGTGATTTGATTTTCTCTCCTGAATGTTTCAGGAGCTGAATTTTGATGCCAGCTTTATTTTTCGGGTCACCAGGTAGGTCAGCCAGCTCTTCATTAATTTTTTAATAGAAGACTTTCTGAAGTTAAACGAGATCATCCCACTCATCAAAACACCCTTCAGCTTTCCTTTTTTTGGAGGTTTCCATGGGGAGGCCAGAGCCAGACTCTGGGCTGTGTGTGCCTCCCATGCCACCAGAGCAGAGCTGGGTGGGTTTGACACCTTCTCTGTGCCAGCAGTGGCTCCTAGAGGGGTTTGCTGCCCCGAGCTGGGGGTGTCTGTGCATGGCCAGGAGCTGGACCTGAGGATCCTTGTGGGTGCTTGGACACAGAATATTTTTTGGTTCTGTAATTCAGTTTAAATCCATATTTGGCAGTATTTTCCTTCGCTCCCAGGTACAGGGGGGCTGAAGGATGGTTGTGCACAGAAAAGGCTTCTCACCCTCCACTTTCATCACTGGGGAAATGAACTTTGTCCAGCTCAGGTAGCCAGGAGTGGGGTCTCTCCCTCAGCTTCAGCTGTTTGACAGAAAATGTTCATTCCCCCTGCAGGTTTGTTTGGAGTTAGGACATTGAAAAGAGCTGCTAAACTCAGAAAAGGAGGGAATTGTTTAAAACCTTAACCCAGTGCCTTGGTTGCCATAAGAACAGAAGCTCTGGAAAGGTGAGATGGGCTTCCAGACAGGCCCATGGTATCAAGGAGGATTGATGGGAGAATGTGAAGCATTTACAGACTGTAGTTAGAAAAGCACAGTGAAAGTAACAATTCATTGAAGTTATGGTTATCAGAGGCATGCAAAGTGGGTTTTGTGAAATGTGAGTCCAGAATGCAAATATTTCTGTATTTCGTTATTTTATTATGAATTTCTGAAATAAACCATAATCTGAATTTGTAGGACATGCCTTTGCTACACAAAGCAAAAATTAATTCATTTTCCTTTCAAAAAACAACTGATTTAAGACTAAATTATCATTTTATTTTCAACATTTAAAAGTTCCTAGGGGGGGAAAAAAAAAACCGTGACATTTGGGAGAACGTAAAATCACTAATTAAAAAGGACTAATGTTCATCTCATGAAAGGTGACCCTGTGCAGTTTACAGAGTGACACCATCACCACACTCATAATGACCTGGGAGAGAATTTGCAGTTTCATGTAGGGGCTGCTGTACCACGGGTGTCGTGTCCCACATGTCTCCCCAACCTCCCACGAGAAGGACAGGGATGTTAAAACAACTTGGAGAGGCTGAAAGGTCTTGTTTAAAAAAGAGAACACTGAGGGTCCGTGAATTTTGTGCTGGAATTTCACCGTACCCCACTTTGTGGGCGTTTAGTGAGAATTTACCTTTACAACAAGGTGTGCAGGAGGGCACAGGCTGTGGAGCTGTTGGGACACACGTCCTCTTTCCACCCAGTGCAATGCCTTTATTGTTTGTGCATCAGGATATAAAGGGTTCTTGTTCCCATAATGGATACAGATGGTTGGGTGGGGGGCAGGGAGGTCCTTACAATAAAAAGGCATTTGATTGCCGCCGGGATCCTTGTCAGTAAAACACTCAAAGATGGTTAATTGGACATTAATGTGTCAGCTTTTCAACAAAATAACAAGAAATTTGCCAAAAATAAAGCCCGAAGGAAACACGCCTCCAAATTTTACAACAAAGCTTTGTTTAAAATAGAAGTTAAAGCAGCAAAGATTTATGACATGTTGACATAACTGATGGTAAAGGAGTTGGCTGAAGCTAAGGGTGTGAAGGTCCAAATGAGAACATCTGCATTAAGAAGCTAATTCTCTTAAACATACTGATCAAAATATTAACGCTACACGTAAACACAAGTGCTTTATCTGACAGTGATTTACATTTGGAACGACCTAATCCAACCATGCACTGCATCTTTATTCATTACCAGCAGCCTTTACTTAACACTTCATGCCCGCTTGCACAGGTGGACAATCTACTCAGAGTGACTATTGTGTTTATGTTATTTTTTCATAAGCAGGGTTTGAAATTTGTCAAACTGCATCATTGTTTAACTATGTGCCAGTCAAAGGGAAATTGCCAGATGGAGCGGCTTTCCCCTAACCTTGCTCCAGGCAATGAAATTACACATAGGCCACAGTCTTATGTCAAGTCTTTAAAAAAAAAACACAAAAAAAAAAATGGAGGAGAAGAAGGAAAAAAAAAAAGAGCCAGGCCATGAATAGGCATGACTATGTGCATTCACAAAACCTGGCTTTCTTATGCCACTAATTTTATATGAAGGCTCATGCCAATAGTAAATAAAACTTCATGTCCGTCATGTCACTCATTAACTAGGTGCTCATAATTTATGTATTTAAGGCTTGCTTGTCCGCCAAGCAATCAAACAGTAAACCATGTTTTATAGGTGTTAGTGTTTATAGAAACTGTAAATAAATGTCAAACAAAAAAAAAATCAGGTTTCAGAAAAATGATCAGGGTTAAGTCATTTATCATTGTTCCAACTGGAAAAATCTGAGAACCTGTCAGTGCCAAAGCAAATGTTTCTCTGGGTTTTTCTAACATGCAGCTTAAACTACCAGATTGTAGAATTCTATTAGCAGGATTTGACGAAATGGAAAATTTGCAGACCACGTGTTTCAGCTGAACCTCCCGCTCCAAGGATGGGGCAAGCTGGCTCTTCTTTACCACGGTGGCCGTGCTTCGGGAGGCTTGGTTGCCTTTTTCCTGTTTATTGCTCACCCCGGCCATTGGGTGAGAGGGTTTGGGCAGCAGGCAGGCTGCTCTGGAGCCGTTCTTTGGGAGTGAAGGGAGGGCAATGTATGCTGTGCCTGCTGCAGGACAGCTCCCTCCCAAACAGGGCACAGCAAGGACCTGCAGGCACCTTCTCCCTGCTCTTGGCACGTTGGTGCTCTCCACCCAAGTTCATTCTCGCTCAGAACTCCCCTCGTGGGCCCCAGGTAGGTGTTTTCTAGCTGGCTGCAGCTGCACCTCCCGAGCTGCATGTTTTACATGCTGCTCACCTGTGTTGTGGCTCAGAGATCTGGAAACGAGGACATTTGGAAACGAGGACGTTTGGGTACTGAGAGCCTTCTGCTGATGTGCACGGATGCTGCAGGTGCTGCCTGCCATGTCCAGAGCTGAGCACAGCACCTGTTCTGAGATGTTTGTGCACATTGGTGCTAAACACACACCTGTTTGGTGGTTCTGGTGGCTCTAAAAAAGAGTGTGTAATCCTAACGTTTTCCAGATTGGTTTGGCCCTAGAACTTGCATTTAGGTGGAGCTCCTTGATGGGTTAGAAATTCACGGACAACCATCTCATGACATGGAGAAATCAGCAAGGTGGTGTGGCCTACAGGAAGAAAGAAGTGAACAAATTGTAAGTGAAGATCGTGGCATGTGTCAAAACTATGACTGAAAGATTAGTTACAGGCATTCTTGTGACCATGAGCAGGAGGGAGGTGACCCGTGCTTCAGGAGGGACTGTCAGACTGCCTGCACGTGGGAGGGCCTTGAGGGTTCCCAAAAGCTCCTGCTGTTACAGCCCAGTCTGCCTGTGCTGAGATGCTCACGGTGAAACCCAATTAAAATCAGCCAGATTTCAAAGAGCCTCGTGGAAGAGCTGCAGCTGTCTGTGCAGTTCCTGTGCCCTGTGGGTTTCTGGAGGTGCCAGAGGGAGGTGACCCTGATCTGCTGTGGCCAGGCCAGCAGCCAGCTCCAGGGTGCTCCTGGAACGTGGGGCTGCTCCTGTTCCCCCATCTCAGGGTGCCACAGGCTTCCTGCTACTCACCGACAGTGCCAGACCTGTCACCAACCCCAGCTGTGGCGGACAGATGGTTTGGTTTCAACAGGCAGAGAAAGATCATCCAGCTCTGCCTTCGCCTTGAGGCAGACCCTCACAGGCTGTGGGTTGTCTGGGCTCCACCGATGCTGCTGGGCCAGGTGAAACCTGAAGGTGCTGAGGAGCTCTTTGGTAAGGTAAGGGCTAGGGGTTGTGCCACAAAGTGCTGACTGCACAAAGTATAAATCATCTGTGATTGCTGACTTGAAGTCAAGTCTGGTTATGCTTCTGTAGTCAGTCTGTCCTACATTTGAGCTCAAACTTTTCTAGAGTTGTATATTAGTAATAAATAATAGTTGTACTACATTATAACCTTTCCATTTTTCCTTGTTTTCTCCCTTTCATACCGAAATTAGTTCATTTTGGGTCTAAATTGCATATATTTTTAATTGTCATCTCCATTTTAATTTGTTTTTCACAAACCTTTAGTAACATTTGCTAAGAATACCTGCCTTGGCAGGTCTGGCACAGGCCCCTGGGATGCATTTACGAGTCCTGTTTCAACAGCTCCAGTGAAGGGCACCTGACAGACCAGCCTCAGTATTTCCTCCACGCTGTTGTGCCCGCCATAGATTACTTGAGTTCTGAGTTATTTGAAAACTCATCCAAATTAAACAACTAGGCTCTCAACATTTGGAGTATGGTAATGTGGGGTATCCAATTTCATGGCATTTCCAGGGAGTTTTTAACTGATGTTATTTCCATGTATTTGAGCAAATTCTGAGGCCTTCATGGAGGGCTCCACTGTGCTGTGCACCTGTATCAGGGACAAACCCTCAGATTTCCACTGGATTCTTACTCAGCAAAACTCCCATCAGCTCTGCTGGGATCTGTGGCTCATGAAAATCCACGGAAAAGTTTTCCTGATTGCTAAAGCTGCTTGTGCTCATCAGTGACTGCTCACTGTGTATACAGGGGACATTTGGAATGCTCTTCTGTGGTTCAGTTTGATTTGCTGGTTTATGAATGTCATTTAAAAATAGATAAAGTATACCTATTCCATGTTTTCTTGCTTTCTAAGGATAGTCTCTGATACTACAGGCTTAAAAAAGTACAGGCAATAAATACCTTCCAATAGTTACAGACATAATTCATGCCTTGTAATGCATGTTTTAAAAATCAAGCCTTTTTCTGGCTCATTACCCAGTCTGTAGACTTGATTTTTTTAATTAATGTAAGAACACCCTCTTTATGGCACCTTCATGTTTACCCAAAAGTCACATCATTTTTCAAATTATACAAGGTGTCAGTGCTGAGGGTAACGATCGTTATTGCTCACATTCCAAAACGAGCAGTACTTTTAATTTTTTTTCCTAAATCTGTCTAGAAAAGGAGAACCAAAAATGTTTTTTTCCCAGCAGGGTTTGTGTGCCAGACACAAAAGCCACCCAGAAGCCATCAGGTCTGCTCTGACAGGAGGTGTTGCTGAGGGCTCAGCTCCACCAGGCAGCAGCAGCAGCAGCAATGCTCATGGACACACCTGGACTTTGGGGTGTGTGAGTTGTCTGGTCTGGAGCTGGGGTTCACCAGTGCTCTGTCAGCAGAAACACAACAGGACAGCAAGAAAAAAATGTGAGCACCTGGCAGAAAGACATCCGAAAAGTTGGCATCAATTTTTTCTTGAAATCATCTGATTTTATGAACTCTGATGGTTTCCAGCATGTGAAGCCTTTTGGATTACAGACCCTGTTAAGCATTATCATTCTGAGCAGCCAACAGCTCTCATAAATTTATAATTTTGCTTCCATTGATACAGCACTTGGTGTTATTGTCAAGTCTGAAGGTATGAGCTTTTCTGAGATGTGCAGTTCCCAAGATCAGCAAGGCTGTCACTCACAACAGGAGGGCAGGGGAGCTGAGTGGTGCTTTGGCAACCTTTCACCAGTGCTCATTTCAGCCTGCCTTGGATGCTGTCAGTGTTTGCATGGAACATCCTGAGCCATCAGTGGCAGGAACTTGCACGGTTTTCTAGGGAAAAGTCAGCCCATGGCTGTGTTTTGTCTTAGCAGAAATCCTCCACACTTCAGAAATCCTCCAAGCTGTGTGTTCCTCCAGGGATGTTAAAGCTGCAAGAAGCCTGAAGCATTTTGGTTTTACCCCCCTGCAACGGGATTTTTTTGCTGACATGCAGCTGATGTGGATCCTCCTGAGCACATTTCACAGCCCCAGCTGCCCCCTCCCCTCCCAGCCCCTTCCCATGTGCCAGAATGGTCCACGGCAGAGGCTGCCCAGGGCTCTCAGCAATGCCCAGCTGTCATTTATTCAGTTATCATCAGAGCTCAACAGCCCCAGGAACGGAGCAGTGCAAGTGACTCTTGGCTCCCAAGCCATATTTTGGCAGAGCAGCATCACTGCCCCTGTCTGTGATGCTGGGGAATGTCTTTGCAGACTTGCTGTACTTCTGACAGCTCAGGGAATTTCTAAGTTGAAACCTATTCATGTTTCTTGATGACTTACTCATTCAGTTTCCTCCTTTGTAAAGAACATCTCTTTTAGTGGCTTAAAAATATAAGACCAAATTTCAGATGTTCATAGTGTTGAAACCATATATAAGTTTACTGCAGGGGATAATGCAGGTTTTTTCCAGTACATTCTCTGTAACTGAAGATAGATCCACATTCTTTCTGAGCGATAATGAATAAATGTTTCATTCACTGGTTCAGCAACCTCACTTCCTAAAACACCAAGTGCAGTGCCATGGTTTGGGTTTTAGAGCCTCTGTTAGCTTGGAGTTAACAAAAAGAAAACCATGACCTTCCTTCCTCTCCTATATTATGCAGCTAAGTAGGAGATGAGTTGGCTCATCCTCTTCCCAGGATGAATTTGAGGCCTGAAATCCCTTCTGCTGTGTCTCCTGCACAGGAGTTTGTGGCAGTGGCAGCAGCAGAGTCCCTGGTGGGGGGACAAGGCTGGGACAAGCCTCGGAGGGCCAGGGTGGGAGCGGGGAGCAGGCAGGTGTTACCCCACTGCAATTGCAAACTCCTGGGACAGCTTGAGAATCAGGCTGATGGTGCATTGAATATTGGTAGAATTGTCCTGGGGGCCTTGGTAATGGTGCAACTTTTGGCAGGGGGAATGAAACTTCTCAAGAACCTAACCTCGTTTTGGCATTTTCCTCTCCCAAAAACGCTGTGCAGAGTAATTGCAGTGCATGCAGTCAAGGCATGGACCTTAGAGCTGCTCTCTGTACCTCACAGAAGGCAAATCATAGCTTTTCTTATATTGTACTAAGAATTGTAGCCAAACATTAGCATGAACTCGAACTGTTCAGAGCTTAAGTCTGATTTTTTTTTTTTTACAGCAGTTTTTTAGGGCTGTTGACCTTGAGAGCGTCCTGGTGTTCCAGGGGATAGCATTCCATTTTTCTCTTCACACATAATGAGCAGTGAACTCCTTGATGGTTGTTGTCTGTTCCCTCTACTGAGAGACCACTGCAGCCAACAAATCCAGCAGTTTCATGCTGCAATCTAAACAGAGTGATGCATTGCAGGTGCTTTCCTCATCTCCTCACACCTCTCAGAAACATTAGGGGGGATTTTCAACTTCCTATTCAACTTTTAAATGGAGAGTCAGGTCAGTCTGTGGATTAGAAGGTTCATAAATCTTCTGCCTTCACTTTCTGTACGAGTATCCAGCTGATCTCTGCTGTCACCCTGGCTCGCAGCGCTGGCCACGCTGACCTCGCTGCAGGCTGGGAGAGTGACAGCTCAGTGAAAATATCTACAGACCAACCATGGACTGCAAGCAAAGGAAACGTCACCTCTCCCATGTTTGAGTGTCAAATCGGCCCTTAAATCGCTTTCTCCCTTCATCATTCTTTGTTTGAGCTCCCCGTAGGTGGCCGTCCCGGGGATGGGAGTCCCGGTGCTGTAAATAAAGTCCAGCAGGATGCAAGGTGCTGAAAAGAGTGACTTCACTGGCTCTGCTGCCCTGCCACAGCGAAATGAACGATTGTTGATTTGTATTTAATGCTCAATTTCCTCTCCATTACTACAAACCATGCAAGGCAGGCCTCCTTTCAGGCTATTCATAGGAGAGCTCAATCTATCCGGTTTCACATCTGCTAAAAGCCCCCGTGTCATACTAATTACAGTCTTCCCCTGGAAAGAATTTGAGTTTTAAGACCAAAGAAAGATATACTTATTTGTAACTAATGCTCTAATCTATGCAGTGGCTTGTTTGCAAGCTAGAACCATACTTGTGCAGCTGTATTTGTGTTCCAAATGCAAGAGGGATGCAAAAGGACAGCAAACAAGTGTCATGGATGTACCTTTTCTAAGTGTTTTACAGCAAGTGTGTTCAAAATGGAAAGCCACAGTGGTCCTGCCCTAATTTCTGTGCCACAGCAATTACTTCTCCTTGGCCCTTGGCCTGTGCACCACCACAGAGCACAAGGTAATATTTGTGCTCCTTCTGAATCAGGGGAGATGACAGATTGGCTCCAGACAAATCAGCCAAATTAGCAGTGAAAGTCTTCACAGGCTATTTCACCTTGTTGTGTCCAATCTGCTGCTTTTACAGGGAACTGTGCACGTGACCTCTTTTATGATCAACCCCAATCTTAAAAATAGGGTTTTGTTCCACTGTTTCTACTGGAAGCTTATTCCAGCCATTGCTCGAGGGTTTTATAAGTATTTTTCCGAATTTTAAAATGAGTGCTTTATCACCAGTTTCATCCGTGCACTCTTCCACACCATTGTGCTACAGCTTCCACTTCTTTTCCTTGGCTTTTGCCTTGGGTGTGAGTACCCTGGAAGTGAATTGGAGCGACCAGAGCTGTTCATTCTCCAAGCAAAGGAAGTGACAGTGATTCCCCAGGTCCTCCAAGCTCCCTCCCCATCAGGTGCAAGGGGAGCGGTTCTGGAGCGGAGGTGCCGCAGCCCGTCCCCGCCAGGGTGACACACTCCGCCCCGGGGGCTCCTTCGGAGGGGCAGATCCTCAAGGAAGGCACAGGAACCTGTCAGCCCTGGAGTTCTGCTCCTCCTGCAGTTTGGAGGCTTCCTGAGCCAGAGGTGGTTTCTTGCTGCTGAACAGCCCTCGATGAGCATTCTGCTCCGAGGGTTTGGGCAGACTCTCGGGAATGCAGGCAGGCTCCAGGCACTCAGCAGCACAGGAGCAGCTCCCCTGCAGCTCCATGCACAAAAACCTGCTGCTCTCTCTTTGCTTTCAACCCATTTCTCACTGATTTCGCGTGAGGTTCCAATCTTTTTTCCTATTACAGGAGGTAGGGAGCAGTGGTTTACTACCCTGTGTCACAGTTTGGAAAGTCTTTCCCCACTCCTTGCAGTTTGTTACTGTAAAACACAGGGATCTGCTGTATTATATAACAAATTGCATAAAACAAATTGCATAAAACAGAACTGAGATTTTCTTGTTGCAAATAAGGTGTAGCCTGTTGGAATCTGGGGGCTTTTACAGGCACTTATTTGCAGGTGTTCTAACCCAATATTTAAGTACCCAAAAGAACACAATTTTAAATTTCATATGATATTCTGTACTGCGTAATTTTCTTGAACATGCTTCAAATACAGCAAATTATTCAACACATAAAAGGCTTTAAAAAAAAAGTTTTATACTCCCACACGACCATTTGCCTCTGAAATGCACATTATATTTAGTGCTTGTTTATATTTCAGTGAAGTGAACCCCGTAGATGCCCCAAACTAACAGCTGTGATGAGAGGGAACAATGATCTGAAGTTACCCAAGGAATTCTGATGCAGGTTGTTAAAACTTCCCTGCTCTGTTTTTTGCTTTTGTGGGGAAAAGTGCAGTACTGTCAGCAGCCAATATACGTGCTTCAGTTTAAAAATATTCCATTAAGAAAATCGTTCTGGATTGTAATATGATTGGACATACAGCACAGACTTGGAATATTGTGTCTCAGTATCACAAAAAAAAGGGTTGTAAACTGATTAAATCAAAGCCTTTGTCCTCGAGATGATGCAGGCACTTCAGTATCATTCAAATTCAGTATTAAATAATTAATGAGGACACTAAAGAGGACCTGCCAGTTCAGCTGGAGTTCATGGCCAGGTGTCTTGGTTGCACCACTGATTTCCCTTCATGTAAGGCTCGTGCTTGCAGTGCCCAACACACTGAGCTTACATGGAAAGGAAGAATGTTTTTATAGAGAGAGATACAAACACATCATAAATCAAATGTCATTGACAATTTCTTGGTACTGTGCATGGTTTATGAGTCGCAGCTGCTGTAAAGCTTATGGTGGAAAAGCGATACCTTAGAGATGGCTGCAGAAATATGAGGTGGCATCATTATTATTATTATTATTATTATTATTATTATTATTATTATTATTAAATAATATGGCAGAGTTTTGAGCTTCAAATTAATTTCATTCAGTTATAGCAATTGTATAAACCCAGCAGGGAAATACATGCATGAATGGATGCAGGCCAATGTCTTTCCTCTGAATATTATTTCTGCTTTTTTTGCCTATGTGCTCTACCCTGATGGGCATCACAAACACCTTTTCAAAGGTATTTACTCTTAAAGGGCACGAGATATTCTTTCCCCTTCCTGTATTTTCTCTTTGATGCAGAAATCCAGTTTTGATTTCCAGATGAGGGGATGTGACTTTGTAGGATGTTGGTGACAGCAGAAAATCTTGAGCCACTGAGATGTGACCTTTTCAGCCCCCATACCCAGCAGTTGTTTGTGATGACAGCAGAGCTTTTATCTGCACACAGAATTTTGTGACCTTTGGTTTGATATAGAGGCAGAGCTGCGAAGAATAAAACTGAAAATATTGCCCTCACATAAAATCAAACGTATTTTGTTTTGAGTGAAAGACATGAGATTGTTTTTTGGTCTTTTTATTTCTGATGGCATGTCCAAAGACATGACTGTCCAGTGCTTGTCTTGCATCAGGTCGTCTGTTGATGTTTTCATTTGTAGTTTGGGCTCTCCCCCTATTTTTTATGTAAGAACAGTCCCCAAACCCTGTAGTTCAGCCATATTTATGGCATGAGACTTGCTGGGTTTGTGAATGGAAGCAGCTGAGGAAAAGACTTACAGAAAATTCCTTAAATTTAAACCACTCCACAAATTAGCTGGATTGTGTGTCTGTTTTGACTAATCCAGCCAATTCACTTGAAGGGTTTTAGGAGGACTTACTGATACAAACCTGCTGAAGCAAAGGTTTCAGGTAACAATTTTATTTTTTTGTTATAGACTGGTACTTTTAAGGATTTTTTTTCAGGATCCTCTTATATTTCTCCCTCAGTTTTGCTTTTAAGAACAGTTCTGACCTTGTTTGGACCAAACTCTGAAAAAAAGAGTTAAAATAAAAGCAATATTTAAGTTTTGCTTCATGACACAAATAAATACTAGAACTGCACGGAATGTTTGAACTCCATGCGGGGCCAAAAGGAAACAAGAGCTTTGTGATCATGCTGATGGCTTGACAAATCTCTTGGTTAGATGTTTTCAGAAAAGGAAATAATTTGTCTGATTTCTTTATTTACCGTCCCACGTGATGCTGAGTTTCAAGGAACTGTCAGCTCGCTGTGGTTTATTCCTTTTCGTGGCAGACAAACGACAAAGCAATGCTGAAATTGAAAACAGTCCTGTTGCTGGAATCTCCCCGTTTTTTGCTGGAGCCGGTGAATGCCCAGCGGGCATTGTAATGGATGGGTGTCACTTTACAGAAAGCCCTTGGGCTGGCTTTTGCTTTTCAGTGCTTCAGCTCTTCACAGCACTTTGAATCTGACAGTGATTTTTTTGACTGCCTCAAGTAAAGAACAAAATACAGTTAATTTCCTTCAGTAGAAGTGAAAAGGAACAACAGCGCTGAGGTGTTTTTAATGGGAAAAATGTTCAGGCAGCCCTGGAAACTGATCCAGGAGGTGCAGACATTTGCTACCTTCTTGTCTTCCAAATAACAGATAATGAGAATACACGTTTTGTGCAGTCAGCACTGGCGGCACTCACTTGCACTGTGCACAGAGAACAGGCTGGTTTGGGGAATTCATCCTCCTTGTGTCTTGTCTGGGCAGGGAATGGGAATAGCTGGAGCCCCCAGAATTCCTGCACAGCGATTCTCTCAGCCTGCTCTTGGCAGACTCGGCACCTTCATCTCTGCGTCCAGGAGCTCTCCAGGAGCTCCCTGTGGGTGGCTCTGGAAAACCTGTCCTGGCTCTGCTGGCACCTCTGCTGCTGCTGCTGCAGCTCTGGGCACCTGGATTTCATTCCCTTGGGTCAGAGTGTGCAGCTCTGGGATCTCTGAGCTCCTGGGATCCCTGAGCTCCTGGGAACTCTGAGCTCCTGGGATTCCTGAGCTCCTGGGATTCCTGAGCTCCTGGGATCCCTGAGTTCTTGGGATCTCTGAGCTCCTGGGATCCCAGAGTTCTTGGGATCCCTGAGTTCTTGGGATCTCTGAGTTCCTGGAATTCCTGAGCTCCTGAGATCTCTGAGCTCTTGGGATCTCTGAGCTCCTGGGATCCCTGAGCCCCTGGGATCCCTGAGTTCTTGGGATCTCTGAGCTCCTGGGATCCCTGAGCTCCTGGGAACTCTGAGTTTCTGGGATCCCTGAGCTCCTGGGATCCCTGAGCCCCTGGGATCTCTGAGTTCCTGGGATCCCTGAGCTCCTGGGATCCCTGAGCCCCTGGGATCTCTGAGCTCTTGGGATCTCTGAGCTCCTGGGATCCCTGAGTTCCTGGGATCTCTGAGCTCCTGGGATCCTTGAGCTCCTGGGATCTCTGCGATCCCTGAGCTCTGCCCACAGCCAGCCCTGGGCAGGGCAGGAGAGGCAGTGACCGCAGCTTTGGGCTGGGGACTGAGCAGCCCTGGCTGTGGGAGGGCGAGGGAGCCACCCAGCAATGCTAAAAGAGGTGATTGTCCAATTCCTGTGTCTGCTCCAGCAGAAAAAGCCCTCCTATAGCCTGCTCATGGCCCCAGACACTACAAACCAGATATTGTTGGTAGAGATTATGAATTCCAGTGCTCTTTACGGTATGTATCTACATCTCTATCTGTATATGTTGCAATAAAACAACATGCACAAGGTTATAAAAATAGCCTGGAAGTGATTGACGTGCTAATAATGCTCAATCAAGTCAATAATGCTCGTGTAACAAGCTCCTGAGAAAATAGTATTTTTGGTCAATAACACACTTTTAAAAAATGAACTGTTTGTTTTTAATTAACCTCATATTTAGCCATTTAGTCATGCCATGTCCATCAAGCACAGTGCACAAAAACACGTGCTGTCTTGAAACGCTGCGCTGTTGCCTTAAACTTTCATCTCTTCCTTCTTGGCTTTCTCTTCTGCATTCCACCTCAGCATGTTTGGGAGGATTGAGGCAAATCACGGCTTGTCACGTTACTTCGGATTCAGTGCTTCTCCTTTGTCAGGAGGGTGTTAGGCGATTCATCTGTGACAGAACGTCCCAGGATGTTGTGACAGACTGTCAGAGTGAACCTGCTGTAAGTACTTAGCAACAATACGCTGCTTCTAATGTGTCACTTGACTCCTTTTCTTTTCTTTCTCTTTTCTTCCATTTCTTTTTTTCTTTTTTTTTCTTTTTTTTTTCCTTTTGGCTAAAGGCTGACAGATTTTAATCCATTAAGTGATCCAAAAAAACCTGTGTTTGGGATTGTGTAATGCTCAGCAAAATTGAGCAGGACAGACGGTGCCCACAAATTCCGGACAGGCAGGAGGATGTAGGTCCTGTGGTCTTCAGACTCTTCTTGTCACATGGTGTTAAGTAGTACATGGTGGGGTCTTGTTTGCTTTGGGGCTTGTTTGGATCTTTTGAAGGGAAAATTACATAGTATCAGGGGAAGCATTTTTAAATGTTTCATGTCCCAGTTATGAGGGAGATCTGAAATAAATTCTAACAGTTGTGAGATGACTTTCAGAGATGTAATTTTTTGTGTTGTTCTCTTTCTGTGCTTACTGATTTTATGTTTGGGTTAGGCAAGCTCTGGAGCTCAGGGTTCCCTGACTGCTGCTCTGCTCCAGGGACTCCACAGTAGCCCCTTCCCCCCTGCACAGGGCTTGTGATTAATTACGGCATCCTTCCAGCCCTCTCATTAAAAACAATTTGTTGTTCTTATCAGCACAATCAGACTGCGAAGCTGAATTCAGATTAAAAACAGGGGCGTGAAGTTGAACTTCAGACAACTCAGAGACTGCTGGCTGCTGAGCACTTTTGTAAATGAGGAGCCTTAATCAGGCACCTAAATGTCATGTCAGGAGCTTGTCATTAAGTGATGATCATTGCTCTGGCAGCCTCTGTGTGCCCGGTGCTCACCTGTGCTCTCACCGAGGTCACAGAGCCTATGGGAGCCCTCACCTTGTGCTGATGCCAAACCCCCTCATCTTCCCCTAAGTCAGTGGTAAATTGGTGACTTACAAAAAAACCTGGCTCATGGTTGTGACAAACTTACAGTAGATTACATCCATCAACCTGTGATTACTGAGCAATGTGCTTAAAAATGACAAATACTGAAGATTAAAGGGAAGACAGAAATGGGAATCGCATGCATTTTTAATGTGAAAACGAGACCTCCTTAACCCTTCAGCATTTTCATAGAATCACAGAATAGGCTGAGTTGGAGGGGACACACAGGGATCATTGATCCAACCCCTGGCCCTGCACAGACACCCCAAAATCCCACCCTGGGCACCCCTGGGAATTCCTGGAGCTTTGGCAGCCTCGGGGCCATGCCCATTCCCTGGGGAGCCTGGGCAGTGTGTAATATAAAGAAACAGGAGATGAAAAAAACCTGGAGAGGTAGAGGCCATGGAAATTTCTCAAAATGTGTCTGCACAACTGTGCTGCCTTGTTCTGGTGTCTCAACTGGGGTCGAAGCTCAGGGAGTTTTTTCTTTTGCTGCTGCGTTTATGAAATCTGGAGCTGTGGAACTGTTCAAACCCTTGGTATTTTGATTAATTTTCACTACCAGACTTAGCAACAGTTTTGGATGTTCCTGACATTGAGATGCTAATTAGATTTTGTGCCCTGGATGAACCCAGCCTGGAGCTCTCCAGCTCCCACGGGAAGAGGCACGGACACAAGGCGATGTCAAATGCAGGGTTCCAGTTCCGCCCGATTTTGTAGCTGCGTTTTGGGGAGTGCAGAGCTCTTCCTGCCCCCCCCGTGTGAGCAAAGGTCAGGGAGGACTCTGGTACAGGGACACCCCTGAGCACATCTGTGCCTAAGGATAAGAGCCATCCCCCACTGCCCAAGGCAGTGCCCACAGGGCTCCAGCAGTTACAGATCCTGTAGGATCCAGTCCCTCCCCTGCTCCTGGGGTCCCCACACCCTGCTGGAGATGAGATGAGCTGTGGATACTGTCAGAGGCCTGAGCAGAGAAAGCTGAGGCATATTTGCTGCAGTTTGGGACAGAGAGAAAACTCTCTCACGGTTCTACTGAGAATTGTTGTGAGAAGGGCAAAGTATAAGAATGTAAACAGACTTGCACCTGGGCATTTCCATAAGGAGCTTCGAACTCGGTTGTTATTCCAGATTAACCAGTAGCTTTAAGGGGGTGTTAATATTCTTAACCAATAATGTGATGCTTGATTCCGTGTGTTATAAAAGACGCGGGATTTTGAACAAAGTCAGAAGAAGCTGTTGAAGCAGAACGTGTGTGTTCCAGATCCTTTACGCCGCGTTCCCGGGGAGAACAGCGACAACGAGCAGCGCCTCAAACCACAGAGGCCAAGTCTCTGCTCTAGGACCTCCTTGTGCGCTCCATGACTCTTTACTCTCCCCAGGGAGTTGGGAATTTCTCAGGAACTCTCTGGTTCTGCACTACGCTCTCACTCCTAGTGGTGCTTACGGGCTGAGTGCCGCCACCACCACCCCAAGCCTTCCTGCTTATTCCACCTGCCCTTTTCAAGGGTGTCTTAGATCATTCTGCCCCAAATTCTTTATGGTAGCAGAACATTCAGGCCCATCCTCATCCCTTTTCCACGTCAGGAAAGCTCTGCTTCTTCCCTGTCAGCATATTTCCAGTGGTTGTAGCACCTTGCCCCACGGAGGAGTGTGAGGAAAGGGGTTGGGCTTCCCTCTGTGTGGTCCCTCTGAATAAACACAGAATTTGCTCTCTGGTCAGCACTTTGAGAAACTTTCTTTGTGCCCTGTTCTCCATCATATACAAAGCACACCAATAATTCAGCATCGTGGAGATTTGCATTTCACTACTAGTCATTCTTATGCCATGGAGGACTATAAAAGGAAGAAAGACTTGAAATGCAAGCCATGGAGGACTATAAAAGGAAGGAAGACTTAGATTTCTATTTCTAATAAAATATTATTGAAAGTAATTATGTTCACTTTAATACAGGAGTAAATTTAATGGAGATTTTGGAGATGCACTGAGATTTCTTACAGTGCCTAAATGAAGATGGGTGACTTTTGGGGGGAAATCTGAGGGACAAATTACTTGTTTTTCTCAATATTTTTTTTTCCCACAACATTTTCTGATTGCCAAGAGCTGGATGACAAAAGATATGATTTGCCAGCCACAAAATGTAGCATCCTTGTGCTAGCAATCTCAAAAGCAGTGTATTTTAACAAACAGAGGAAGAAGAAATATGTAAAGTTTGGAACACTGCAAGATGTTTCTGCTTCTTCCAAAAGTGGAAGTTTCGAGGGAGTTTTTCTCTAAAGAGATATTAAGTTTCTGGAAGTTCTAAAATGAAACGCTACTTAAGAGAAAACATTTTCAATTTTTACCTAAATATATGCACAAGAAATTTTCACTAATCAGCTTCTGCAAGATGCGAATTTAATCCCCAGACTTAAAATTTTTATGTCCTCTATCGGAGGTTTTTACTAGACTGCCCAAATTGTTGCTATACTGCCAAGCAGATGAGTGAATGAACTGGAAATAAAAACTGCTTTGGCTATTTTGAGAAGGAAATCCTGAAAAATGTGGGTTTCCTATTTCCTATTGATTGAGTTGTGTTGAGGTCAGTCCTGAAAGATTTTAAAAAATAGAATATGTGTAAAACTCCATTAAGTGTGCTTGGTGTCTTTAACCTTTATTTTGGAGAACAGAGGAGAGATGAGATGTGTGTGATTTGATTCACTGCCCATGGCAGGAGAGTTGGGAAGAGAGGGTGTTAAAGGATCCTTTCAACCCAAACCATTCGTGATTCTGTGTTTAAAATCTTCCTCCTAATTCACTCCTTTTGTTTCCTGAATGCTCCAGTAACAACTTGTCAGGAAGTTGCCATCGTTGTTGGTGAATGTGTGAGCGGGTAAGGGTGGGATTTAAACTGGCCTGGGAAAGGCTTCACTTGCTCAGACTGCAGCTCAGTGAGGTGGGTGCACCTCAGACAGCAATAAACCCCTGCTCTGTGCTCCTTGCAGGGCACTGCGCTGCACAAGGGATCTGTTATTTCACACCTTCCAAGGTGCACATCTCTGCCAGTCCTGGAGGCCCCAGAAATGTGGAAACATCAATGCCCTTTCCTAAGGGAGCCTGGGGCTCATGGGGACACATCCAGGTGTAACAGAGGGGAGCACAAATGTGATTTTTAGGCAGCAGGAGGATCTGGTGACCCTGCCGTGCACTGAGAGGGCAGGGGAGGACCACCCTGTGTGTCCAAAGTGTCCATTGAGGGACTGAATTCCTTGGGAACGTCACTGGCAGCTCCTCTGGGGACAGCGAAGGACACGCAGGAGGTGAAGCACAATTTAAATGCTCCATCAGGGAAGCTCCTGCTGGCTCCTGGCCCGAGGCTCCCTCTCTGTGCCCTGGATTAGTGTTGCAGTGGGGAGGGAAAAGCCTGACCTGTGCTGATTTCCTGAATTTTTCTGCGTCTGATCCCACCTTTAGTAATGGATTGCAAACCCCAGGAGCACATTTGTGGCTCTACAATTCAGTCATTTATGCATTTACATCCCTGATCTCTCAGGTTTGCAACATTTATTTTGATTCAATTACAATCCCACTTTCACTTCTACTTATATATTGACATAAAGAGGGAATTGGAAATGGTAAGACCTGCAGTTAAAATGTCTGTGTTTAGACACATGGGGAGTTGGAGTATGAAATATCCAATTGCATATCCAAGGGTTACATCAGGTGCATGCAAGGAATGTTTTCATCTTTACTTTTGATACTTGATACATTAAATATCAAACTCAGCCCTACTTTCATCATCTTCTGCAAATATATTCGGGTTATACTTGTCCAGGTGGGACAACATTTTAGCAGCACTGCCTGGTTATTGTCACCCTGCCCCAGAATTCCTCCAGCAGCCTTGGCGCAGGAACAGAGGTGAAAGGGGGGGTTTTTAGCAGGTTAATCCACTTCTGGATGGGCCAAGCAGAGAAGAGAATCATCTCCAGAGCGACAGAGGGAAGTGTGTAAACAACACTTGCTCAATAGGTTTTTGTTGTAGGAGCTCCTGCCTGCTCTGTTTGCTTTGTGAGAATAATCAGTGAGGTGTGAACATTCAGCAAACTGGGAAACTTTAATGAAATAATTCAGCTTCTTTGTTTCTGGGAAAATTTTGAGCTTGTTGTTTTTAGCCTGGTATAAAAAATAATTCCAAGGACTACGCACGTCTGACTAATGTATTTTGCATGTGAAAGCTTTCAAGAAACTGCTCTAGAAGTTATTTGACAGTAAATAATATGCTCATAGACAGCTTTAAAATGGAAAGAAGTACTAAATGCATGGAATAGATTATTCATTAGCCATTACCTACTTCTATTAGGTGACTGCTGGTAATTCCCATCACAGTTCTGGATTTCTCAGGGAGGCCTGGCAAGCTTCCTCCTTGTACTCAGTAAATGGAGTTAATTGCATTCCCTGTTCTCTGGTTTGTTTTCCAGAGTGCATAAATACCTTTGGTTTTAAAGGCAATATTGAGGTAAACATTTGTGCTGCTATTAAATACCATTGTGGCACCAGAGAAACACTTCACGCTTTAGCACTGGCCATCTGAGGACTTGAGGTTTTCTCTTTTTTGGGTTGATTGTGCTTCAGAGCAGAGGTTTGCCGAGTGATAACTCTTGAGCCAAGTCCATCTGCATGGCTGGGCCCACCCTGCTCTCCTCCATGCACACAGCCCTGGGGGGATTTTGGGTTTTTTTGTCCAAATAGCGACTCGACCTCGGGACAGGCGTCCATGGTGGAGCTGAGCTTCGTGTCCCCTGGCTGTCTCTGTCCCCAGCAGCTCCCAGAAGCTCACCAGCTTGGCACTGGCAGGTTCTAATTCTCATTTTCTTGCAGAGGTGGAGTCACAGAGTCACTCAGTGAACAGTCCCCCTGAGACCTTCAGCTGGGTGCTTTGGTGGTGCACCTCTATAAAGATTAACAAGTAGATCACAGACCTTAATAAACTTTTTGTGATTCTTTTGTGAGGCTTCTTGTGATGTCTTTTCATCATGCTCTAAGCCTGGCTGATCACTGCAGGTTCACATTGACCTGGAGGAGCCTTAAGGGACTTAACAGAGCATCTGCTCCAGGGATGGGACGCAGGGCTTTCACAGCTGCTCCCTGTGTCAGAGAAGGGATTCTTTAGTGATTTACTGCCATCTTTGCTGCCCAACTGAGCTTTGTACTGAACTCTTGAATCTGTAAGATGGACTTGTTGAACTGGACTAAAGAGTCCTGTTCATGTCTGTGCATGTCCAGAGCTTTAAAGAGTGGAAATATTTCTCATGGAGAGGCTGGGAAGTGCAGGGCAATCTTGCTCCAGTGAGGAAAAGGTCCCTTATCCCTCTGTGCAGGATGGAAAGGAGATGGAAGAAGGGAAGCTGAGACCAGAATAGTAGCCAGAAAGAGCTGCTCTGCAGACCGTGTCAAATTGGGCATCAGGAAAGCATCAGGAAAATGTAGCTTGTTCTTTGTGGTTAAAGCCTACAGTGCTAGAAAGTGATTTTTGTTATTCATTACAACCATGTTTAGATTTCTCGTGGTGGCTTTTTGAAAGGATATTTTGTTGTATTTATGAGACAGATGTAATTACAAGAAAACTGCTTTTCTTGTGTCAAAACTGTCAGAGAACATCCCTGAGTGGAAGGCAAGTGCTTGCATCGTTACAAGCTTTTGTGGACAAACACCTGTGAGGGTTTTCCCTTAACTTCTTCTTTTGAAATTCATAATGGTGAGGGGAAAAGACATTAATTGGAGTTGTAAGATGAGGGTGTGTGGGCAGTGTGAGTTCTGGGTCCCTCTGTTCCTCTAGTTCCACATCTGACTTTGGCAGAGGCTCCTCCTGTGTTTATTGGAGCACTGGGGCTGAAATGTCCAATCCACTGGCTGTGTATTGCTGCTCACTTTTTAAAAATGAGGGGTAGGGAAGACTTGTGGGGGGCAATGTTGGCATGACCTAAACAGGGCAGCACAGAGCCTCAAACACAAATCAGTGCTCCAGCTTGGAGCATCCCATTGCCCTTGGGATGACCTTCAGAGACAGAAAAGTGGGCGTGAGGAGGTGACACCCCTGTGTGGAGCTGTCTCTGCTAATGGAGGGACCTTAATCCACCTTGAAAGGAAGTTATTTGATAAATCCTGCATTTCTACTCTTTCTGGAATGTTCTGTTACCCAGCTATTTCAGGTAGCCTGAATGAACACCAAGGGAGCTGCAGAACTGAGACAAGAGCTCAGCACAAGAGGATGCTGAGAGATTTTTCAATCCCACTAAAGTTACTCTGTGATTTCATCTCACTGAACAGGCACCTTTGCTCATTAGGAGCAAAAGTAAAAAATCACACTGCTATTCTGTTTAATGAGGTTGGGGCTTCTTTGTCCCCAATCCCAGGCACCCAGACACCCCATTAGGGGTGGCAGAAAGAGCTGTAATGGCTGTGCCTTTATTAAAACTCCTGGCACCAAATGTGGCACAAGCCTGTGGGATTTATTACCCTCTGTGTGGACTCTGTTTGTTTTTTCCTATGGAAATCCAAGTTTATACAAAGGCCATTGGATGGAACCTGCACGCCTTTATTATTACTAATAGTGGCTGGGAGTGCAGATCCAAATGATGCATAACATTTTTTTTAAAGTAAACCATAAGCCAAGTTAAATGAACTTTAAAAGTGAACATGATTCATAACAGATACCATTCTAAAACTGACCAGACACGGCAAATGTAAATTCTGTCCTTTTAACTGTAAAATGTTTAAGCTTATTTGCAAAGGAGTTTGAAAAATTAAAACCATACCTTCTCTGTGTTTCTCCAGCCATGGAGGAACATCAGAGCTTGCATTTGAAAGGATGGCAATACAAACTGTAGAGACAGGCTGGATGTCTACTTGAATTATCCTGCTTGTTGAGGGGAAGTCTTAAACTGATGATCACATATAATCTGTAATGTATTAAAAGCATATTCTTTATTGGAGTCCCCATATTACATTTCAAATACATTTCCATGGAATGTTTCAAAATGTCATTTAAGATTATTTCTATTTTCATTGAAATGTCATGTGTCCCCTCAACACTCATCTAGAACTTTATTATTGTGATTCTTTGGACAGTTTAAAGACATGAGATCACTTTTTGTGGTTTTGTGCGCCTCCCACTACCCCTGTTCCTGCTTCAGTGCTGATGCCAGCTCGCCGTCCCCCCAACAGCTTAGCTCCAGCTTCTTGGCCTCTACAGGTTCTGTTCCAATTGATCAGAGCTTTGGCTAACTTAAATATTTAGGCAATATATAATAACTGTATCTCAAACAAACACTTATTGTAACCATCACTCGCAGTGCTTGCTATCGTTAAGAAACAGAGGTCTGGCTTCCATTCTAGCCCCTCTTGTTCAACTGTGTTTTGTTTCAGCGGGGTTTTTTCATACCCCCAGAGTGATTTCTGTCACCTGGAGGGTGATTTTTCAATAAGAGGGACTTTGAAGAAATTGTTCCTTGAAAAGCTAGAAGTTAACAGAGCATTTACAAGTGCAAATAAACTAGAACCTTAAATATGTTCCAGAATTACTCTGAGTGTTTATACTCTAGCAGCAAAACTGAGTTTTATATCTTCACCAAAACCAACCCATGAAAAAAAAAGAATTTTCAGCACTGAAGATAGGCCAGGAGTGGGAGCTGGGCTGGTGCTTCCTGAAGCCAGAGAGGTTGCAAGGTGTCATTAAAGCACTTTAAATACAAGGGCTACTGTGCTGAAAGGGAAGACTTCAAGGAAACCTCACCTCAACTGATTTTATTCCATTTATATTCTTCAGTAGCCGAACTGACTTGAGCCTGTGTTTGTTGTCCTGACTTATTAATCTGACTTAGCAGAGCTGAGACACCCAAAAAAGAGGGTGGCCAGGCCATGGGCAGCATCCTGTGTTTATTGTCCTCCACTCCTCTTTCCCTCAGGACACTGGAATTCAGTGCAAACATCCCAAATATTTAACTGACAAAGAAAAGAAGCTGCTAACACATTCAGCAGAATCACACCCATCAGTAGATTTAAACCACTGCTCTTTGGAGCGATTTTTCTGGGATTGCCTGAAGATTGTCTTGAGACATTCACTTAAATCCAACTCCAACAGTTTTTGTTAAATTATATTACTCAAGCAGTAACTTGTGGAGATGTGTGTGCTTAAACCTTGTATTTTATTTGCAAATGATGGCTTTGGGAGAGCTCCTAAAGCTGTTCTCTTGTAACTGATGGGTGCTCAGATATGTCAGCCTTTGAAGGAGGGCACCTCATCTTGACCACCTTACAAAAAATGAACTTTCTGGTCCTAAAAATGCTAAAAAAGAACAACAGGTATACAGATCTCTCTGTCTATTGGCTCAAAAAAAACTTGTGCAACTTGAGAGCTCAGGCCTGTGTGTGCTGCCCTCCCAGCAAGTAAATTGAGCCCTTAAGATAATTTGGGAAATGAGTTCCTTGTCCTCCTGTGCTGGTGATCCTTGTCAGAGCCAAAGCCAGTGGTGTGGCTTTCCCCAGCCAGATAAAACAGCACTCCTGGTAATGAATAAATCAAGATTACCTTTATGAGTAATATCAAAGGGACCTGGTCTGGTGGAAGATAGCCCTGCTCATTGCAGGGGGAGTCAGAATAAGTGGTCTGTAAAATGTCCCTTCCAACCCAAACTATTCTGTGATTCTGCAATTCTGTGATTCTGCAACTCTGTGATTCTATTACTTGATTTTTGTGCACATTTATTTGTGAAAGAGAGAGATTACATTCAGAGTTCCTGGTCCCAGTGGTGTAACATCCATCCAAGGCAGCAAAGCTGGGAACAGTTCAGACTTGCTGAGATTTCTGCACATGTGAAATGGTCAATATATCTTGGGCTTCTGAGACCTTCCACTTTTCATTATTTTAGCTCATATTTCTTGTATTTCAGCATGCCATCTCAGGTGTTTTCTCCCAAGGAACCTTTGTTCCAGATCATCTGACTGTTTCAGGAGCACTTGGACAAGAAGAAAAACACGACAGTCAATTAAAAACCAATTTTTTTGCTGTGGTATCATTAATCAAATGCACAAGCAGTCCCAGCACTGACACCTGGCAGGGTTAATGTTTAAGACCTGTGGCAATTATAGCTCCCCTGAAAATGGCTTGGCCAGCAAGTCACATAAAAGCCTGTGATTATGAAGGAAATGGGAATTAGCAGAAAAAAGTTAGGGAAACCAGTAGAAATACACTGGTAGTAAGGAAGGCAGAGAAGAATCTGACTGATTGGAACTCCCCTGGGGAGAAGAAACAGGGTCTAAGGGTCACTCCTTCACTGAATTAGGAGTGTCTGTCATGTGAAACCAAAATAAAGCAGGAGCAGAAGTAAAAGATTTTCTGTAGAGAAATTGGACTCTGTTCTCCTGGACCTACAAGTGCAGAGTAGTGAGCTGATTTTCTACTATCCTAATTCAGCCATAATTCTTTTCTCTCAGGTATCTATTTCTTGGTAAAGAACATGATGCACAGAGATCTGACATGCAGTTATTTTTAGCAATGAACAATTCCAAGATTACAGAGTCATTTCCATCAGCTCCTTGCCCAGCACCTCCTCTGTTTTGCATCTTTGCACTCCCCAAAAGTTACACAGCTGGAGTAAACACAGCTTAAATGGAAACTCCTGTGGTTAGGGCAGAGTGCAGGACATGTGTTTTCCCTCTCTGGAGAACATTAGCTGGGTGCTTTCTGTGCCAGATGCAATTGTACCTGCAGTAAAAATCGGGTAAGTAAACAGCAGTTTAAACAAAGAGCTTTGACTATTTAAAAACAATTTATTTGATATCAATTGCTAGAAAAGCCTTAGGACAACTGAAGCAGCTCCTCATTGCAAGTGTGGGGCCATAATCTTAGTTTTATGAGCTTAATTTAGTGTTAGGATAAATATTGAGAGATGAAGAGTGGTCTTGCTTCCTGCTTGGCCAAAATTACAGTGTTTCACCTGGAAGTATTTCCCTGCTGGGTCCATGAGATGGGTGATTCCTTGTGAGCTCTGTTACAAACATCTCAGCTCCCTCACAGGGCTGCAGAGCATAATTAGCCGCTGATTTAATGCTAAATTACTTGGAATTGTGGCATGCTCTAAAGAGCAAGTAATTAATTTCAAACTGTAGGACCAATTCAGTAGTGATGGAGAAAACAACCGATGAAAATGCCGAGCTGTGGTAAATGAAACACTGAAAAAGCTCTGAGGCAGTGCCAAATTTCTGGGAAAACTCTGGGGCTTAGGTCCAAACCACAGTTGTGCAGCTTCAGTGCTGCAGGAGGGAAAGTTGCTTTAAGGACCACAAACATCAGTGGAGTAGAAATTACCAAAACTGGGATGGTCTTTAAGGTCTCTCCAACCCAAACCCTCCTATGATTCCGTGAAAAGGTTCACTTTGAGTACACAATAAAAATTAGGATGGAAAGAAGAGATGGTTATGCAGCCTGAATGAAAATACACCAGAGATTTTCTGTTTGCCAAAGGAAAATAATTATTCCTATTGTTCGTTAGAATTAAAATAGAACATTCTTTGTTTCAGTGCAGAGTTGGTGTTTGTAAAGCTCAGATAAGAGAGCAGGGAGATTTCTGGGAGGTGCTCCCAGGTGGAATATCCACCCTGGGGAGAGGAGGGGGCTGTGCTGGGCAGTCCTGTGCCTGTGGCCTCCCCTGCTCTGCAGGTGGAGAATCCTCGTGGAATTGCTGTGAGTTCCCAAACCTCCAGAGCTCTCAGCTCAGCACTGTGATGTCCGAGGTCAGGGCCGCCGCTGCCTTCCCAAGATAAGCACGTCCTTGATATCTGTCACGGTCCCATTACTGAGGTTCTCAGAAATGCCCCTGCCTGAATTAAGGTGCAAACAAGACTATATACCAGTGACAACAGTATGGGGTTTATTTGATAGTATTTGATAGTAAATAAGAGAGAGAGAGAGAGAGAAACAGGAAATAGGTGGGGGGGACAGAAAGAGAGAAACAGGGACAGAATAAGGCAAATATCACCACTCCGTGGATCCCAGCGATGCTCCGTGGATCCTCTCCAGCTGCTCTTCCTGCTGGTGAAGTTCCCCCCAGGAAGCACGGAATGCCCTGGGTTAATATTCCCTCAAGGCAGGGGGGATGTCCCGGCCTGGCCCTGGAGTTTGCCGTTGTCTTTTGCAGCAGACCCTGGATCTGGTGCATCCCCTGCAGCCCTGTGGTGCAAGGCCCCTGGGGAACACTTTGGGGGTCTTTGATGGATTGTGACCCCCCCTCAGCTGCCTCTCACCTCAAAGTCCCGGGGATGAGGCGTGTGGGGCTGGGGGGGTTTGTGTCACTGGAGGATGGGTGTTTGTTGCCTCTGAGCAGAGGTTGTGCCACGCACCCCAAACCTGCTCCTGCCCCCTCACTTGGGGGGCAGTCTGTGTAAGCCTGGCTCTGTGAGCTGTGCTCTCCCCCACCCCAAACTGAGCAGAGGATGCTCCTCAGCACAGCTGGTGACTTTGGCCTTTGGGTGGATGCAAACCTTTCCCCCCGCCTGAGCAGGCTGAACAATGGCTTTCCCTTTACCTCACCAGCAGTTGGGCTTCCAGCCCAAAGTCCCAGCCAGGTGTCTTCAGGGAGGCTTCTTTGGTTGTAGCTTCTTTATACAGTTCTTGTTCAAAGGAGCAAAACTTTATGTCAATGTTTGAGGCATGAACTGTTTCAGTCTCTGACAATATCCGTGGAAAGTTCCATCCCCAGAGGGAGAGCAGCAGGGACATTTCAGTGCCATCCACTGCAGTAAGGAGCAATTCCTCAGTGTTGCCTAAACCTGGCTTTGAGCTAAATCCTCTCCCAAAACCAAAGAAAAGAGTGAGGGCAATGAGCCTGGAGGTCTGTCTGCTCCATGGCTTTGTAGGGCCTGGGTGAGGAACACTTCACATCCTTCAGACCCCGAGTCCATCCCCCGAGGGGGGAACTGGGCAAGGAATGGGAGCAAAAGGTAAAGAACTTACCGAGAAATGTCTGGGAAGTGCTGGTGATGCAAGGGGATTCTCTGCCTTTTTAAAATGCTTAATAGAGTTAGAATAGTGCCCTGGAAATGCAATTGGTGCTAAAATCCCCCTGTTCCAACTGCAGAAATATATGGATGTTTATATACTGAGACACTATATTGTATTATGCATTATGAAAAATATGAATCAATGTAAGAAGACATTTAAATTAACCCCAAACTGGCTATTTTCTTGTGTATTTAAAACATCTGGTCTAGAACAATGCCATATTCTGCATTTTGTGTATCTCAGCATACAGCCTGTTTTTCACATTTCAAACATGAAAATGAAATGTCTTTCCAGCAAGCACAGTTCATTCTGGAGAGTTGTTCAGGGCTTTTCCCCTCATTTATTATTCCCTATTATTAATGGGAGGCAAATGGACTTTGGACCAGGCCCTGTAAGAACTGACCTTATTTTCTCATATATTATTTAGCAATTTATTATTGCTAAAATAACAGTAATGCTTATTATTGCTAAAATGACATGTGCACACTTAGCAGGGAAAATATTCAAAAATAGTACATTATTTTAATCAAGGTCTTTCTTTTTCTCAGTCTTTCTTGCTTCAGTACAAATGTGTAAACTGATTTCATGTATCACTTTATTAGACAAAATATAGATAGCAAACAGATACTAACAACAGAATAAAAATAAATCCTGTATATTAACTGAATTGAGGCCTCCATATTTCAATACTTGAGTGTTGCTTCCAGTCTTTAATTTCCATTATATTTCTGCTAGAATCTCGTTTGCTTTTCAAATGCATTGTTGAGCTTTATGTTGATATCTATTCCAGATGTTTTCAAGTTCTGCTAATTTGTTTTCCACATGATACCTACTTACAGAACCATTTCACTTGTAGTTATTGCAATTGTATCTTCTAGCTGCATTCCCTTCTGGATGTCACATTTTTCTTCCATCAGGATAGCTTTTCCCACTGCTTCTGCTGTTTATTCCTGTATTTCCATAGCAGTGTCCAGGTGCATTTAAAGTCAGGTTCATGTGCCTGCAGGAATTTACAGGTTGAGATTTGGAATTGCAAGCAGGCTGGTGCATTAGTCCACAGCAGTAGTTTGTCAATTTTGGAAAATGAAATCAAAATTAAACTTGTTTCAGAATTGGAATTACATAGGCTTTTGCTGTAGCAACCAATCTAACCTCATCCTATGGATCCAACAAATGGATCTGATATTGTTGTAAATTCTGTGAGCAGCTGAGGGGATTTAAACCTGCACTTGCACACTTTGCTGGTCTGTACTCACAATATCTTGTGTGGTTGTACAAAATACCTGGCCTTTTTCTGATACATTTTAAAGAGGAAAATAAGAAAACAGCATCACAGTACCTGCCCAGATCCAAGCATTTCTGTGTTCTGGGATTTTTTAACATCCAAACCTACACCTGAATTCCAGTTTTGCACTATTGGAACACCCTCAGTGTCTGCTAATACATTTTTCTTTTTTTCCAGGTCTATCTGCAGATTTTTGCCTCTTCTTCAGTTTCTTCTTCCGGGCGTCTTGCTGCACGAAACCTTGGAATTATTAACCCCCCCAACGGAGTGGGAATAATTTAGCCAACAGAGAGAATGAAGGTACAGCAGGGGATATTTCTCAGAAATCACTGAGAAATGTAAAATACACCTGAAAATCCTGGTGTTTGTGTCCCAGCCACGGACAGCAACGCCCTGGCAGCACCAGAGCTGCAGAGCCCTGCTCCACCTGCACTCCAGGTGCCCAGCTGCAGTTACTGGGCTTTACTGGGCATTACTGGGCTTTACTGGGCATTACTGGGCTTTTCTGGGCATTACTGGGCTTTACTGGGCATTACTGGGCTTTTCTGGGCATTACTGGGCTTTACTGGGCTTTACTGGGCTATGGGAGGGAGGCCCTGAGGAGTCAGGAACGCTGCTTTGGGACAGCCAGAAATGGTAAAACTCCTGATTTCCCCTCCCTCATGGTGTCCCTGTCTGCCAGCACCGGGCCTGTCCCGGCCTGATGATGTGGGCAATGTATCGGGAAAAGACCAAGTTGTTAATTTGAAAATTGGTCTTAAAGATAAAATTGTGCTGGAGAAACACGTTGAGTAATTAACTGGAACAGGCAGCAGCTTTCTTGGCACAGCTCAGTGTGGTTTCCTCTTACTGTGGTGTCTGCTAAAGAAAACTTTTCTGTAATTGCAGGTTAAGGCAGTGTGCAGTGTAAATAACACAAATAAAGTGACCCCTTTTTTGTACAGTTTTGAACTCTGTGGGGTCCTGTTATCTGGTATGCAGACAAATCCTAAATCTACTGACATTCTTCTTCAGGAAATTAGTATAGTTAGGTAATATAAAACTATACTTTAAGAGGATATTTGGTTTTTTAACAGAATCATATTTAACCATATATTCATCTTTAAATGACATTTAGTGTTTCTTTCTAAAACAGAAATAATTGCAAATAAAAATAACAAAAAAGGTGACAAATAGAAATTAAATCCCTAACAGAGATATGAAATTAAATTAAATTTGTCCCCTTGGTAACCCTTTAGGAAGATTTCCAGAAAAAAAAAATCCACACCGTACCTTGTATCTACTACAATGTGTTTCAAGGAGGAAAATTTTGCATCAAGAATGACAAACCCATATTTCATTTTGAAAATAACCTGTATACTTAATTTTTTTCACTTATGTAATAATACTTTTCTTCTATGTAAATAATAGTACAGCATTTATACAAACCCCAAGACACCAAGACAAGGATCAATCCTTGTTACTACTAAAGAAAGCATTTCACTTCAAGGTTTGAAACACAATCATAAATTGGCTGGACAGAGTCACAAATTGCTTTTCAGTTGTGATCAGCCTTCCCTAATGGATCTGGACTTCCCAAAACTCCTCAAATTGAATTTGTATGCATGATGTTTCTATGAACTTCTCAAATGCTGACAAATAATTGCACTTGGCAATGGATCCTTTGAAAAAGGATTGTATTACCTTTTGGAAAAACTCAGCTTGAGCTGTGCAAACTTCTTGGTGAAATACGTAAGGGTCCTGCAGAAGATTCTGTTTCTGGAGAATTTTGGCCTTTCTGTACTCAAACCAGCAGTGCAGTTTTTCACTTTGGTGCCTCTCTGCAGCCAGTCTTTGTGAAATTAATGGTGCATTTTTGATTTAGGTGAGTTTATAAATCACAAGGAAAGTTCTATCACCACCTTTCAGATTCTTTATTATATAGTGCTCTTAGGTGAGTTGGACTCTATGGAACTACAAAATATAACTCATTATCAGCCTTTTCTCTGTCTCAGGGACTTGCTTCATATTTACCTTATTCCTCTCAAAGTAACATCCTTGTGCACTGCGACCTTTCAGGTTGTTTCACTCTGGTTCTCTCTTTTTTTGTAACTCGTTATGTGAATAAAGCCAAAACCAGTGAAATAACAGAATGGAATAAATTCCCCCGCTGTTCCTGTGCCATCTTTTAGGAGAGGTGGTGGAAGATTTGAGAAGACTGACCCCCAGTCAGGCTGAAAACTGTCTGCAAGGCCTATTCCTCTAATAGACTGGCTTAAAATACACAAGATTAAGTGTTAAATAAATTGGTATTAAATCCTTGCAGCGTGCTTGCCATACGAAGACGGTATCCTCATCTCTGGGGATTAACAAATTCAGTGGCTTAAGGCAGAGCCCGTTTTGTAAATACACCCTATAAATTACCTGTGGGCTTTTGGGAATAGCCCAGACTGCTGTGGGACACCCAGCCAGCCAGGATGGCCAACATGTGGCTTTTCCATTGCCTCTGCACCTCGGGAATGCTCCAGGTATGTCTGGGGCTGGGGCTCTGGGGACCATCCTGAATTTCTTTCTGGGTTTTCAGTCCTCACAGCTTTCTTCTTGCCACCATACCCAGAAGCTAAAATCTCTCTAGCACCCCACGGATCCTGAGCCCATTTCTTCACAGGGACCACCTTGATTCTCTCTGTCCACAGCTTGGTGTGCTTTTCCTACCCTGAGTTGCATCATCAAGCCTGGTGCCACGAGCAACTACACTCACAGAGCAGTTTTCATATTAAATTGGGAAAGCCTGCACTAATAAAGCAACATGTCATTTTCCCCCCCTCTCTTTTCTAATGTAGCTAAATTCAAATTAATGCTCTCAACTTACTGTATGTTGGCATAACTTACATCATGGATAAATCTCATATTTCCTTCAGTGTTGTGATCTGATATACATTGCCACATGCATGTGCTACACATTATGAATAAAGCTTTAAAAAGCCTCCTTTTATAGCTGTTTATGTTATGTGATTGAGTTCTGGTAGAGAGAAAATTTGCCAGGACTAAAGGTTATTACTGGCTGTTCTGCAACTAATATTGCCTAGAACTAAAGCAATTAGGCTTGACAAAATATGAGCTGCTTAAAAAAATGCACTCCTGAAAGTTGGGCTTGTAATGGAACTTGATTTAATACATGCTACTGACGTGGAGATTTTAATTAAAAGAAGGAGAGAAAAATAGCTGCTCTGCTGAGATGGGAGTCTAAGGGAGGTTGTTCTGCAGGTGAGCAGAGCAGAGGGGGTTTTGCAGCAAAATGCATCCCCTGAGGGGATGTGGTGGATGAGAGAGCAAGGATGGATTCTGAATGGAACAGTAATGATCAACATAAAACTGTGAGAAATAACCGGTTTTGTCATTGCATCGTTTCCTCCTGGGCCACAAGAAATGGTTTTGCAGTGGATCACCTTCACAAGATGCAGCAAACCCCAGAGGTTTGGGCCTTGAGGGGCTGCCATGCATCCAGGAGCACCAATTTCCACACTTTATTACATGGCTGTCTAAAAGAAGGTGAAAAAAACGCTGTGGGATTGTCCAGAAGATTCTCACTCATCGTTCTGCAAGTGAGCCTTGACTCAGACTTTCAGTTTACACCAGCAATATCTAAAATACAGATGTGTGAGTACCTCATTCCTCTCATTTCTCTGGCCAACCCCAAAAATTTTGGGCTGAGTTGGATCATTTTGAGTCACTATGTAATGAGACCTATTTTGTTTTCCTAGCAAAATGAAAAATTAAGCCAAAAAACTGGAAAGAAACCAATTAAGAGTGCTTAGTTCAAAGAATAACACTTAATCTCATTATTTTTATTTTGCATTCAATTTATAATTAAATAAGCCTAGTCTTAAGACATTATGTTGAAACACAAATAATGTTTGAATAAAAATGGGGTTTTTTTCTCCTCAGAAATGTGGGGGCTTTTAGTTTTGCTTTTGGCACAAACCCTTGCCTGAGTTTGGTAATCCTTTTATCTGGCTTAAATTTTGGAAGTGTTTTGCCAGCCTCACTCACACAACCAAGAAGATATTCCCCCATTAAGACATTCCATATTGGTGTTGGTATCCTTTAAATTATACATTACCAATACTCTTGCTTCGTGTGATTCTCTCAGTCCTCTGGGATTTAATTTTCAATTTTCAGTCACCAACAAACAGAGGAAGAGGCAGTATTTCTAATTCTCTACCTTTTTCTATACTGAGAATGAACCAAATGTCTTAGAAATAAATACATGGCTAAATGCTTTGAGTTCTACATTCTCCATCAGGTGGTAGTTTAGCACAGCTGGGTTAAACACAACTGCAATACAGTTGTGCTTATCTCTGTGGAATTCTATTTATTAATCTACCAACCAGAAAATTTTCTATGGAAAATGAATTTTTACGTATTGAGTGGGAAGCAAAACTAGAACTGAACATTCACATCAGAAAAAAACCCTCAGATATTGAATGGTTGTGATTAATCCAGAACAAAAAATAGCAACAGGATGACTTTTTCCTATGCATCTTTGAGGTTTTATTGGAAAATGCCATTCAGCTTAAAGATGCAAGACTGGCCTGATGGTTAAGAAATGCAAATAAAGCTATAGATTCCCACAGCAACACACATTAATAAATACCGACCTGGGGAGGACAGTAATGGACCAAAAGCAAGGGAAATTGCTGACAAAAATGTACAAGTGGCAGAAGCCTAAAGAATAATGGAGCCAAGAGAAACCAGGAGGTACCAAAGTGGATCTTGTGGAAGATTCTCAGAATTTGCTGCTGCGACGCATTTTGGGACTTTCGAGGTCAAGGTTTTTGGTCAAATCTCGCAGTTTAACAACAACAGAAAAGAAACATTTACATGCTCTGAAATAATCTTGCTGTGGGATGCTCCCAGGAAAAGCTTTATTTACATTTCCTGTCACAATGGCCCACAGAGAGTGCCCGTGAAATGACAGACAAATCTGGTTCACTGGAAGTGCTTTAAAGTGTTTGACAGACACTTCCAAGAGGCTGCTAGACTGAAAATAATGTGAATGGCTTCACAAGGGGAAGGCCATAGAAAGCCTCAAGGTTTCTTTAATTTACAATTCCAGCGAAGCATAAAGAGCATAATTATTTGTATTTTGCTGCGTTTTCTAAACTGCATAATGCAGTCATTCTTTCACTCCTTAAAGTTGTCATTTTACAGTACAGTTCAGGGCTGCAGTGGTAACATATTTTCCAAAGGTCAGTTTTCCAATTATAATCCAAAATTTGATGTTAATATTTTTTCTTATAGCCATGTTGTAACCGCATTCTCTTAATTTCATAAAGATACCATTTAGCTGAGGTAGGTGGTATTCTGGGCATAGGAACAGTCACCTAATGTCAACAGTAAGCAGTAACTGTAACTACTGACTTCCCATCATTTGCAAAAAAATATTTTCCCAAAAATTATGGCATGTAGTACTAGACAGCATCCAAGTCTCTCACTGGGAAGTGATACAGATTTTCTTACTGCTTTACATATTCCTGAACACTTTTAAGTCTCATTAGATTTTGCAGGCAATCTTGCACACTTTCAGTTAATATTTGAGATAAACTTTTTTTGCCAAGTCCTAAAAACAGAAATGAGCAGCAAGGATTTGGTATTTTTGTTTATTTCTTTTCCATCTCCCTCAACTGAAACATCCCCTCAAGAGAGTCGCCGTGGAACCATCCCAGAATTAATTCAGCTCATGCAAGCATTGGAATTGGAATAAAAGATAGTATTTTACAGCTTTACATTGTTTGCAGTAAACTCGTTATTTACATTCTCTGGCATTTTTCAGCATGAGCCAAATGCTCCAAACCACCACGACACAACCTCAGCCGCCGTAGAGAACTCCTTGGTTGGCTTTGGGGTAAGGAAAGGTCCCAAAGCTTTCCTGTTCCCTTTGGTTAGCAGCGGTTCCGAAGCACAGGCTCCCGGGTGCTGCTCCTGCCCCCTGCCCTGGAGCCGGAGCCCTTTCCCCGGGCACGGTGGGCACAGCTCTGCTGGGTGGGGCAGCCCAAGGCAGCTCCATCTCTGTGCTCCGGCCAGGGGCAGAGCTGGGTGTGCTTTGGCCAAACACTCCTGCAGTTCCCCTCGCTGGGAAGGAACAGCAGCTCCTGATGCAGCTCCCCAAACACATCCCCTCGGCGATGAGGAGAGACGGAGAGACTGACCTGTGGTCAGAACCTGAATTTATTGTGGACTACACACGTTTATACGCTATTCTAGGAGGATTAATAATTTCCTATTACAAGGATTGGGTTAACAAACTTATGCATTTTACAAACATCTCTTGCTTGCAGAAGTTGATGTGATTTTCTCCGTCCAGGATGCCTCGATCCAATCTTCAGCTATCTTGATTAACTCTTCACAGCTCTGTTTGCTCCTGCCAGGGCATCCTGATTATCAAATCTCTTATGCTAATAAGATCCTGGGTGCTCTCTGTCCTATGTATCCCAATGACATCCCAGCTGAAAGCCTCACTTTCTTCCAGGCTTTTGGGGAGTAAATGTCCACATATTTCGAGAAGCAAATATTTAAGAGGGAAGGAGGCAGGTGAGGGTTGCCAACCATCTCATAAAGAAGTGGAAAGCGTCCAGGTGAGTTGGCTCTCACCGTTTGTGTTGGTCACCCAAAAAAATTACTCAGGAACCTCTAATTGCTTGACTTCTTTTTCATTTCATTATTTCTTTGACTTAGTTTTCATTTCATTATTTCTTTAACTTAGTTTTGAACCAAGCTGATCTGAGGAAGAAAGAATGAGGAATTTTGAAGGGTGGGGAAAGCCTTAGGAATTTTGTGTCTTTGGTCAGTTGCTTATGCACATCACAATTTTACTACAGGAGGCAGCAGGAGAATTTATCTTTATTCGTTCTTCGGGACAGAGAAATGCCCCTTGGTCCCTCCTTGCTCTGTTCTGAGAGCAGAATTTTCAAGAATGAAATATTTTGAAAGAATTCAGTGCTGTACTTTTGTTTTAACAATCATCATTTCTTTTAATAATTTCAGTATATTTTTAAATTTCAGGGAAAATAATTACTTTCTGGAATTCATCTGATATCATCTGATACTTCAGACGTAATTAGTGTGTGACAAAAAAAACCTTTTTCCTCTTGTCCAGTTACTGAGTATTTAAGTTGGAGGTTGGGATTTTTAAAGAAATATATTTTAAATAGGTACACAAATTAATATTTTTTCAATTATTCTTATTTTTAATACATACTTACAGCAGTTTCTTAAGACTATTTTTAGTGAAGAATTACTACGTTCCTCTTTCCTCGTTATATCTTGTATCAATTTGGAGCAATAACGACTCTGCATGGAAAATGTGGGAAAATAAAACCAAAAATGAAATAAAAATGAAATCCTGAGCCCATTAAAATTAATGAAAAGGCTCAAGTGAAAACACCGCTGTCAGAATTTCACCTTTGGATTATATGCTTTCAACATTTTTAAAATTCCTGCTCGAAGATATTCTGAAAAACCTGAGCATTTCAGCCAGGAAATCTTTCCAAATGCTTTGGGAGGAAGCAGAGCCTTCCAAGGAGCCCGAGCTGTTGCGTATTTCGCCTGTGAAAGGCAATTTGTTTCCTTGCTGATGGATGGGGCAGCGACTCCCACTGGGACGGGTGACCCTGGCCCCCCCAGGGCACTCGTGCCCAGCCCCAGGTGCCCCCAGAGCTGGCACTGACCACGGAGTGGCCAAACCATGGCTTTGGCTTTGGCTCTGGGCAAATGCGCTGTGCCTGGAGAGCACCTCAGCATTTCCCCTGTGAGCAGCATCGCCTGTGTGAACAGCACTGCATTTGTGAACGTCATTGAACTGGTGAACATCACTGCATTGTGTGAACAGCATTGCCTTTGTGAACAGCACGGCACTTATGAAAACAGCATTGCAGTTGTGACTTGAACTGGGGCTGAAGCCGAGGAAAGCAGGAATTCCCTGTCAGGGGCAGCCCGTGGCACAGATCCACGAGTGTCACCTCACCTGCCCCAGCAGTCTGCAGTTCCAGGTCACGTCTGTGTAGAACCCCTCGGTGAAATCAACACCCAAATAACGGCACATGATCATCAATACCCAAATAATGGCTCATCAGCTAATATTTGTTTGCCTTCTCAAATGGCTACATTTCCCATTTTAAACCTGCAGGTCGGCACAGCCTCTTCTCGGGAAATGTTAAATTCTTGCTCTTGATATGCACTAACAAAGCTTCTTCTGATGTCTCACCACCTTCCGCATTGTGTTCAGTAAACAAATATTTGGCTCAGCAGGCCAAGTTCCATTTTCCACCATTCTCTGTGTTTTCATTTATCCTACAGCAAAATGAAGGCAAAAAAGTAATGAGCCTGAAATAGCAATTACTGGAACTGAGTCCATCTGGTACAGGAAAGGGGTGTGGAATTCTTTCATCTGTGCAGTGCATGATAAATCATGCACATAAATGCAGAAATCATAGATAAAAACATGACATTTTAAGAAAGAAACATTGCATTTCATAGTGAAACATTGAATATTATGCTTAAAAGCATTTCAGGAAAATAAGTATGAATCAACAATGTGACAGTTAGAGTAATTTTTAAAGGTACCATAACCTATTTCCAGTCCTTCCTAACTTTATGCAGTCATGTCATAAAGTACAAATTTCATTTAATTTCTGCTGGATATCCAGCTGTGGCTTCCAAAAACTGTTAAGAAGATTTTTGCAAAATAAATTACCAAGTGCTTTCTGCACCGTTGATTTTCAGTCTTCCAGGATTGTTAAATGCAACCCTGAGTAAATAAGGTCGAGTAAAGAGGAGGTTTCGTAAGGATCAAATTTTACACTTCTACTCTCATGATCCTAGAAGTTAGTCTGAAAAGTTGGCACCTGTACTTTGATTTTAATTGCTTTGCTCACACGACGTTATCTCAGCAGCTGCTACCAGCTGTTATCAGCAGTTACCAGGCAGAGCTGCCTGAGATAATGTATCTGCAGTGACATTCTAGGGGTAGAATTTCTGAAATGCTTTCTACTGCAAGAATTTGTGTTTAACATGAGGATTATGGAATTCAGTATTTATTACTGGCAGGAATTACCTTTTCATCCACCAGGACCTGTCCACCATTTGAAAGTGTGTGGGGAAGTGGTTGCTCCTTTACAAGGAGAGTTTAATGGCTCAGGGTTGAAATGAGATCCACATCTTCCCTGGCGTGGCCGTAAAATTACCCCGGAAGAAGCTGTTCCTCCGCGTTTGCAATGTGACAGCATTATTGGTTTGGGTTTTTTTGTCTTTTAGGCTACAGTCACCCACCTGTGCAGCTGAGGGCAGGGCAGGGTGTTCTCTGCCTTGGTTTCCCTCCTGGCTCGGAGCAGTCCTTCAAGCGAAGATGGCAAATGGAAGATGGAGATGGTCCTGGCAGCAGAGAGCCCTCCCGTGCTGTCAGCCCGAACGTGGCAGGAGATGGCAGCTGCTGGCAGCAAAGCAGCCTCTGCAGCGCTCACCAGTGATGGGTTCCGAGCTCTCCTGCCCCTGGCTGCAGCCTGTGTTTGCTCTCTGCCCTCCCGCTGTGTCCCTGCAGCCTCCTCTGCCCCCGGTCCTGTGCCCAGCCGGGTGTCCCTGCTGAGCCGTTTGTCCGCCCAGCCACACCTTCACAGTTTGTACCATTTCTCCTCCCTCTTCTCTGGGAAATCTTGGGTATTGTGGGGGATTGGAGGAGTCCCTTTGTTTGTGTGAAATCAAACCATGTCCATCACCACGGGGCTGTCAAGCTAATTTGAAGCAAACTCAGCAGACCCTGCAGAACTGCAATGACAATAAAATTGTTTCAGGTAGAACTGTTTATGAAAGCATCCTATGAGAGTGATTTTTTAGCAGTACTGGCTACTGATGGATTTGACCTTGTGACTTACAGATGAAAAACTCTGCATCTGATTAGGGACTGTTGGACTCATTGTAATTCTCAGGCTTTGTTTGTTTGTTTGCTTTAGTTGGGACAGTTAGAAGTATTTTTATTTCTAGTAGCATTTCAAGAGTCATAGAATCTTTTAGGTTGGAAAAGGGCTCTGAGATCATTCAATCCAGTCATCAACCCAACACTGCCAAAGAAAGCTTAGCACATGAAACACAGAATAATTTCTCAATTGCTTTAACAGTAGAGATTCCATTTATCCCTAAGATTAAGATCCATATAAGAATACTAATGGAAGTCCCATGCAACAACATTGGCTGCTCTACGTGCATCATAGTGTTTAATAAACCTTATGCATCATTTGCTTCCAATAAAAATGTTTTTTAAAATAAAATACAAACACGAATTTTTTTTATTGGAGTTACAAACTGGCAATTGCCTCTTTGATGGCCTCTCCCACCTGGGGAGGTTGTGGTGGTCCCTGGGCTCTGTGTCCACAGAGAAACTGGAGGCTGATATGGGGCACCTTCTTCCTCCCCTCCCTGTCCCACTCCAACAGTGTCTTAGCCCCACAAAACCCCACAAAACCCCACAAAAGCGAAGTGTTTTAAGTGGAGCTGACGGCTGGCCCGGGTGTGTCACTAACGGCAGTGTGGGAGGTGCTGTCCCCGTGTCCCACAGAGCAGCTCCAAACCAGTGCCTCGGGTCTTGTTTGTTAACTGGGAACGACCCTGGGAGGATCAGAAGGGATTTTGTGGACTTCTCCAAATTAAATTGTTTGGTTCAGCTGCCTCTGCTAAGTGTGCTTTAATTCAGGCAGATAATGTATCCCAAGTCACCACAAGGTTTGTATTTGGAGTCAATATTATCTATGCCTGTATTACTATCAAGGCTGCTTTAGCTAAACTAGTGAGAAACTCATATTTAATTTAAGAAAGTTTTCTATGAGCTAAGTTTTTTGGTTGTTTCTTCTAAAAATAAATAAAAAGCATCATCCCAGCAGCCCTGAAAACACATCAAGGGTTGCTTGATTGGCCTTTAGTCACCACCATATGCTTTTTTCCTTAGCAAAGGGCAGTAGGAAATTATTGCATTACACAAGTGGAATTTAAAATGTTGCTGGTGTATTTAAAGATGCTCTTTCCTGAGAACAATCATTATGTATGACCATGCTCTTTAAAAATGTGATTACAACAGTTGAGCAGATGGTAGACACTTGGGGTCAGCTCTAAGGAGATCTGTATTTACAGTGTATTAATAATGGTTTAAACTTTCTCATAAATAGATGTTGATTAATTTTAAATCCATTTGTAGAAACCTAGCATTGCCAGACTATTTCCTGAAACCACAATACAAAGTATGATAAACACCATCCGTTAATCCAGACTAATGTACTCCACACGTTAAAAAAATTCACTAAAAGGATTAATGTAATTTTTCAAACACGAAAAAAACCAGATTGTATATTTCATATATACTTTGTGGGTTGAATTTTTGACAGTCAACTCTTTTTGTGGATAGAATTATGTATTTTTATCCTCTGCTGTAACATGCTTTCAAGTAATTTATATTTAATTTTATATTCTGTTTGGGATTTCTTTGCCACTTTGTCACACAGCTAGTTCATTCCATTGAGTGGAAAATAGATTAATTCAATCAGGTGAAACAGCAGGAGGAAAATTTAGGAAAAGCCTATTTTAAAGGCAAGCGGACATAATTTTGCAGGAAATAAATAGCATTAAACAGTGAGTCTCAACCTTAGGCGTTTTTTAACCCTGTATTTTGAATATTGGGTCATAAAGGAGCATTTCTGCAATCCTGACACCTGCTTGAGAGCCCCAGCCTAAAAGCTGTTGGGCAGAAATATCCATCAGTTCATGTCAGGAGAGTTTTGTGGTGTTTCCAAGGGAGTGAAGAGGCTCAGAGTGCAGGTACCCAAAATATCCCTGGCCATGGCCACACAGCCCCTTGTGTGCACTCATAGGTATTTAGACACTGTGAACAGAGCACACAAATGCACACAGAGATGTGGGGAGGTTTGTGCACGTTCATAACAACACTTGTGCTCAGTGACTTTAAAAAACTCTCTCAAATTTGAGGGTAATTAAATTAAACATTCAACCACCTTCACTTCACATGCCACTTCACAATGCACACAAGTACGAAAACCAAATTTGGGATTACAACAGGATCGTTTTATTTCCTTCATAAAAGTTTATGTAAGAGAGAGATGCTCCACATCATAGGAATTGTTAAGCACTGGAGAATTTATAGGCTAGAAAGAAAAAATAAATTAATCTTCAATAGATCTGTGAGATATAGCAGCCTTGAAATGGTATGAAGTGACACATTTTAATATGGGAGTTGGGGGTGAAGAAATGACGTTGAACTTCCAGCTTGACTTCCACCAACAAACTTTTGTGCATAGTATTTTGCATAAAGGTGTAGAACTGAGTAACTTGTTCTTCATAGCATTCCCTTCCTTTTCATTCCTCCTTTGTTTCTGAGGGATAAAGCCTAGAAATTTCTCTCTGAGCAGTAAATGTAAAAATCACAAATTTTGGCACTGTTTTACAAGGGCTGTAGAATTGAAGCATCCCTAGCAAGGGCTTCAAAGCAGTGAGAAAAATATTGGGTTTCCTGTTTGGTCGAAATCTTGTTACCTGTGGACTGGACTTAATGTTCCAAACTCACACGTAAACGTATTCCTTAGATCTTTTCTCCTACTGAAACAGATAAAACCGAAGAGTGAGGGGAAGTTCAGAATGTGTGTGAATATCATGGCACAGCCCAAGGGAGTCCCAAGTGCCTGGAAAGATCTAAGAGAGACAGAAGGACTGAACCTCTGTCATTGTGAAGCTGTTGCTTTTGTAAAACATATTAATCCCAATCAGCAAAGCAACTAATACAGATTTTAAAATCCCACTGAATTCAACATGGTCAAGTCAAACAGGGTGGACTTCAGGCTGGCCTGTGCTCAGTGTGATTTTCAGCCCAGTTTTCTCTCATCCTTCTCTGCCTTTTCTCCAGGCTTACGCATTCTCAGTTTTGGACAGCTAACACAATTTATCAGAATTTGAGTGTAGAAATTGCCATTCTTATGTCCGTAATTCCTCCTACTTTTCAAATTCTTCATAAGTGAACAGAATCCTGGTAATCTTTGCACCCTGTGCTGCACAAATCAAACAGTTCATACAGCATGGCTGCACTTTCTAAAGCACAATTGTACAAAAATCGTACAGGAGATGTGCAGCACCCCAGCACTGCCCCAGTCCCTGAGCAGGATTTCTTTCCCAGTGTTTTCCAGCATCACCAGGGATGCTCCCGTGCCTCACCCGAGGGCTGCTGCCATGACAGCCCTTTCCCTGTCTGCCTGCTCACTATCCAGTTGTCCTTTCTCAAAATGTTTTCCTACAATGCTGCCAAAAATCTCCTTCTGGTTTCTGGCCATTGCTGCTCGTCTACTTCGTCTTCTCTGCCCCTGACAGCGACAGAGAATCTTCCAGCTGAGCCATTGCTGGGTCCCGAGGCCACGATGACAAAGGGGCAGCTCCTGCAGCAGAGAGCTCTGGGACAGGGACCTTCACCTCCTTCAAGGTGCATTTCAGGTCTCCAGAGTTATTTTTGAACTAGGAAAATTGAACCCCTTCTGTCTCACTACCATGGAACTTTTTCTTTGTGTCCAGTCTTCCGAAAGTTTCTCCAGTTTGGGAGACAGAGCTGGAAATTGCCTTGCGCATCCAATAAATGCCCTTTGCAATATTTTCTTTATCATATATGTGAGTTCTGTGTGATACATGCAAAAGGGACTGCTTTGGTTTCATGCCCAGTTAGGTCATGTGTAAATATGGAGATTTCCTATTTATGCAAATACTCTATTTCTTAATATTCCCAACTTCAATTTCCCCCCCCCAACCCTGTGCTTACTTAGCAGTCCCATTTTCTTTCTTTTTTTAAAAAAACTGTACTTCTACATGAAACTCACTGGCTGATCCTTCTAGGTTAAATTTAAGTAGATAAGTCAGCAGTCAACTTTTCAGTCCTTAACAAAACCAAATCATTTTTATGTTTTGTAAGAATATTCATATCCTCTTAAACATTTTCTGAAATATTTAGGTGCCGTTCTTGAATTGCCTTATTTTAAACACTTTCACAGTGCTTGGTGTTAAGCGATCCTATTCTTTTCTTTAACCAATTACTAATAACAATGCTGGCCTTTCTGTTTGATTTATCAGTTGTCACACTAAAGCACGTTCCAATTCTTTAATTTCCCCAGCATGTTTTGCTGTTCTGTACAGCATCTTCATTACTGCTTGATATTTCTAAGTTCATTACGACATGGACCAGCTATGTTAAAACAGTTTGATTGTATTTTTTGAAGCGCAGAGAAACAGCATCAAGTACATCAGTGAAATATTTCATAATGACCTCTGCTGTTACACTTCTTTTGGATCCATTAAAACTGTTTTAAGTAGCAAGAGCCACAATAATAGAATAATAGGCAGCTCGTGGTAGCTCAGAGTATGCCTGATGCCAAAGAAATTAATTCGCAGGTGTCCTTGGTTCCTGAGTGCTCCTTGCTGATGGCACTAAGTAGTGCTTGACTGGAGCATCCATCTGCTGTTCCTGTCTCCAGTGCAGATATTTCTGCAGTACTTAGGAGCACTTACTGTGCTCTCTTAATGAGAGATGGTAGCAAGAGCGTGAGAAGTTTCAGCAGTTCGCATCTGCTGAAGCAAAAAGGAAATGTTTGACTTTCTGCCCAGCATTGCTAAATACAGACACTTGGAAAACAGGGATGTAAAAATACTCTTTCCCTTGAAAATGTTCAGTGATGCCATTTCCCAGGATATATGGGTTGATTTTTGTTTTTAACAACATGGAGACAGGGGGTGTTTGGTGCTGAAATACGTGTGTTAGAATCAATGGTTTAATGTAGTCAGATGTGAATTGTGACTGGGAAGTGCAAAGACTTGGGTGGCTTCCCAGAGGTCCAGCAGGAGAGACATAATGGCACTTTGATCATAACTTGGTTCTCTATATCCTTACCTCACAAAAATTTGGTGAACATGTCTTTCTAGCACTTTGAAAAGCTGAACATTATAGGTACACTAAATAATACCTTACGCTGTTTAATACAGTGAGCAAAAATTATATTTCCATGGGCTTAGGCCTCAGTCCAGCAAAACACTTCATTTTCTATTTAATTTGACTTGCACGATAAAATCTTCCCTCTACCAAGAAAAGAGTAAGGGTAGCACTTATCAGGGGGTGCACGGTGACTCAATTACACCTGGCTCAACTCTGCACCTCAGCTGAACTTATTAAAATTCGCTAAAATATTTCAGCCAGGTTATTGAAACAGTTTAATTAATTTTAAACATTTATGAGCCACAGTGTAACCGTGTGCCATGACTCTGGGTAAGCGTGGTGGTTTGGTGTTCCCCACAGCACCCGTCCCCGAGAAGGACCAGTAAATTCCCCATAAACAAGGTAAAAATGCCACAGTCTGGATAAAGGGCAATTAAGAATAACTTGAGCAGTCTGTACCTGCTTCTGCCTTTTTTTCTGTGCATTTTTAATGTGTTTCCTGGGGTTTAAATCTTGTTCTCAAACCATGTAGGTATCTACAGCTTTTCAGAGTGACAGTGACAGTCTGCCCATCACATTTAAGGTGGCAGAGGTTAATGTGGTCTGCCTGTGTGCCATGTCTGGGTTCAGACCATGGCCCAAAGCTGGTGCTGGGGAATACAGAATTTTTTTCCCCAAATCTGGATTCTTTCCTAAACCGAGTTTGCAAGAAGGCTGGAGAGGGACTTTTCACAAGGACACGTAGTGATAGAGCAAGGGTGACTGGCTCTACACTGAAGGAGGACAGCTTTGGATTAGGTATTAGGAGGAAATTCCTGGCTGGGAGGGTGGGGAGGCCCTGGCACAGGGTGCCCACAGAAGCTGTGGCTGCCCCTGGATCCCTGGCAGTGCCCAAGGCCAGGCTGGACACTGGGGCTTGGAGCAGCCTGGGGCAGTGGGAGGGGTCCCTGCCATGGCAGGGATGGAATGGGATGATCTGTAAGGTCCCTTCCGACCCATTCTGTCATTCCATGCTTCTGAAATTTCTTAGAGACCCAAAACTAAGTCAGGAAACTCAACATCCTTTAAACTTTTCTCCTTTCTGAAGACCTGAGCTCATATTTGTCACAGAATTGTTTTGGCTTGGTTCCTGTTCATTGTGGGTGCATTAGGAAACCCTTGATTTGGAAGAAAGGACGGTTTTGCTCAGGAGGGTGTGCAGGCACGGGCAGTGACCCTGCAGCTCTGCAGAGCCCGAGGAGCACGAGGAGCAGCTCCCCGTGCCCAGCACTGCTTGGCTCTGCCTTTGCTTTTCATAGCACATAACCCTTGGCAGAATAACTGGTGGCTCTGTGGTGGTGCACACACCTGCTAAATATAGCACAGACTTTTAGCTGCTCATTAGTAATTTCCTGCACGCTGGACGCAGCATTCGGATGAAGCTGAGGCACATAAATCTGGCTGGCTTTATTAGGGTAGGAAAAATCCCGAGTATGCTGCAGCAGAAATTCAGTCTAACGCAAGTACCAGCTGAAAGTGTTCTTTAAATTCCACGGAGATTTGACTTTTAGAACAATTTTGGGGGATCAGAGCACCACGCAGTCTGAAAGCAAAGGCAAAGCACATGAGTGCCTTCATTGTTGGCCCAGATGGCATGACTTAATTAAATAAAATATCTGTGCTGCCTATGTGTTGATGTCTGACACTAGCCCTGGGCCAGGCTTGCAAATAACTGTGGTTTGCTAACGTGTGGCTTTTCAAACAAAATCTGTATTAGTGCTCATGAGCCGTGAGCAGCAGTGTGGCCTGGGCTGAGGCACAGGCTGGGTACTGAGTGATGAACAGAGCAAGGCTTGAAGGAGGATTTCAGCAGCCTTTTGGAGACGCTACATTTGGCATGGAATGCACTCACCCTGCCATCCTCGAAACCAGCCAGAGGGAAAAAATTGAGCATCATTAGTAATAGTTTTTAACTGCTTTCAGGTATACCAAGAGCTTGGCTGGCAGCTGTTGTGTTCCAGTGGGAGCCAGGACACCGAGGAGAAGGGCAGCAATAAATGACTTTGTCTCCGGCAGCCTTGGCACCAAGGTGGGGGCGTGGGCAGGGCAGGGAGGTGGCACCAAGGCCCTCCCGATGGCACCGTGCTGGTGCAGCTGCCAGCAGGACACGGCCATGCCTCCCTCAGGAGCACAGTGCAGCCTCCTGGGTGTGGGGCCAGTGAGGGATGGCCGGGGCAGCCCTGGGGCTCCTGCAGTGACATTCCTCAGTGGCACCACCCACCACCAGCACTTGGGCAAGGGATGGACACCCAGGGAAGCAGGGGATTGGGGCACCACCGTGGGGGTGTTTCCCCTCTGTTTCCCCATGGTAAATATCAAGGCTCTACTTGGAGCTATGAAGAGAGCAGTCACTGTGAAGAGATGCTGTCTGAGGAGCACAAACAGACAGTGCATTCATGTCTAGACTAAAGCATGTGCAAGTTTCCAGCTTGGAAAAAAGGGCCAAAGAGAAGTGCTGAGAGAAGACTGAGTGAGAGTTACCCCTGGCACCTGCAGCACATGGAGAACGTGGGTGATGTAGCTGGAGCAGGGGAGGAGGGCACAAACCCATGGAGGCAGGAGAAGAATGGGCAGGAGAAGGAAGTTGCCACAGACAGCACCAGGGATGCAGTGGTGATTGCTGCAGAGGTTTGTTTTAACATGGAATTGCCATACCTGTGTTTTTCTGAAGTTATTTTAGTTCATAAATGGTGTTGTAATCATGAATTAGTAGAAATGCATTGGCTGTTACACAGCAAGATTTTGGCTTTGCAAATGAGTCTTACACCAGGCACCCATCTTTGCACTCAAAAGTGTGGAATCCAGTCCTTCCAATTCAGTTTGGCTTTTTCCCATGCTTTGTTTTCCCTCATAGGAACTTCAGAAGAGGTTTACCTTCCAATTCTTAAATTTGGCCTCCCAGCGCTTGCACATCTGTCCTTGCAAACTGGAGCACAAGTGTGGTTGTGGTTCAGAATGAATCTTCTGTTAATGGACCTGATTAAATGCTTCCAAAATTTCATAGGATCAGGGAATCACAGGGTGGCTTGGGTTGGAAGGAATCTTAGAGATCATCCAGTTTCAACCCCCTGCCATGGGTAGGGTCACCTTGCACTAGACCAAGACCATCTTTTGGGGAATAGGTGTAGGCAGATCCCAGATCTATCCAGAGTCAATAGTCTAAAAACACCCCTTTAATTACAGTAATCTGATAGAAGGTGCTGAGGCTTGTTGTTTCAATGGTATCAAAGGGATGCCTGTGAATTTTATTTCCTACTAAAAAGCTGTAGATCTCTTGCATTAAGCAGAGCCAGTTGCCATCACATCATCTGGAAACTGAGCCTTTATTTTTTTTGTGCTCCAGCACTTAAATCACTTGTAAGGAATATTGAAAAATCTACAATATTTCATTTTGGAGCACGTTTCCTTTTTAACTATTAATGCCCTTTTACTCACAAATAAATAATATCTGGTCACACTTTGTAGCTGATAAAAATTTTAAGAAGCAGGTCTTAACTGGGAGAGAAAACAGCATTTGTGGTGGGTTTTCCATCTTTGTCCATTTTCACTGGGGTGATTTGGTTTGCAGTCTCCCATCCATTAAAACCTGGAACATATGCTTTGCTTAACACATCTGCCTAAATTGCATTGGCTTAAACATCATTTTACCCTCGATTTAAAGGACCATTAAAGGTATTGGGTTGTTTTTTTTTTTAACAATATACCTTAGAATCAATTAAGGAAGAAACAGGTTATGCTTCAATGTTCCAACTATGTGGATTAAAAAGAAATTCTGACTTGGAGGGAAGAATGCAAGAGAAGGCTGCCCTGGGGCAGCCTTACTGTAAGAGCTGACAGGTCCATGCATAGTTCAGTGCTTGCTAATTGACTTTTTCAACAGAAAGCTGAACGATCATGGCAACACCCTCATCACGAATAATCCACACCCGGACAATCGAATAAAACACGCCCCAGCCTCCTGCACTTTTCCTCAACTCTGGTTCCTGGAAAATTGGGTAATGAAGTATTTTATAGCAGGGCAGACTTGCTCGTTTTTTAGTGGCAGTAAAATGAAATACAGTTTAACAATATTGAGGAGGGGTAGAGCAGGCATCCTGGCGTGATGTGTTGTATGTAAGAATGCCCTATACGAAAGATACAACATTATATATAATTATTAATATATGAAATTATTTTATCATGTTTCTGCAGCCTGCTGTTCATGCCACCGAGCTACAGAGTAGTGAAACAATTCTGCAAGGTTTGGGATGTGATAATGGTTTGGCTTTGGGTTTGGCCAGGGCTTTTCCCCTGGTCAGCTTTGATACATAGTAAGAACCACTGCAATGAGGCCCAACATTAATGAGATTATTGTAGAAAAGTAGTCATGAGCGAGCAGAAGCTCGCACCATGAAAGCAGTGTGGCAGAGGAAAAATAAAGGCATTGAATTATAATTAATTTTCTTTGTTCTTTTTTCTTTTTTTTAGACTAGAATACTAACTAAGGAAAATGTGCACAATTTGTTTAACAGGACAATAACTCAGATTTGGATCTGCTCCACAGGTGCAGCCAGAGAATGTGGAGTTGGATTATTATAAATATATATA